>JAJJMC010009801.1:618963-706234 GCA_023531435.1 Papaver californicum | reverse complement strand
TTCGATTTCCAATTTGGGGCTACTTGCATAATCGGTAGGTTAAAAAAAATTCTTAACCTACCGATTATGCATTTTCAAAATATTGGAATTTTGATAATTTTTTCCATTTCCAATTTGGGGCTACTTTGAAGAAATCATGATAATTCTTGTTTATAGTTTTCTGAAACAACGCATACTCAGTAGAAACCTGACGAACTTTATCTACCGATTGTGCCTCTAGTTCATCATTTCTGAAGAACATCATGCACAATCGGTAGGTATTGCATAATTTTATCTACCGATTATACAATCACACATTTACTGAAAACATGCCCTACCGATTGTGTGTAATCGGTTGATATTTCATATTTTTTAACTACCGATTGTGTGCTTTTGTTTATTTTTATAATAGCTATTTTTTAGTTAGTTAATAATTAATGTTTGAGTATGTTCATTAGGGTTATGGATGAAGATGATTCCGATGAAGGTCTTTCTCCGGCTCGAAAGGCTGAATTGCTTTCTCGTCCTCTTTTTAATTTGCCGAAAGGAGTTTCTGATGTACAAATATATCAAATGATGTTGGATGATCCGGATTTCTCACAAATGATGAACGATCCTGATTGTTGGTGGAATGGTCCTGACAATCCATTCAATTGGGTTGATGTTTCATCTTCGGATGAAGGATCTGAGGCAGAAATGAATCGAAGGATAGAGGTTGATCCGGATTTTGATCCTCGATTATTTTTCAGGGAGAACTCAGGCATAAACCCATACTACAATGAAGCTTGGGAGTACATAGGTCCAGTTCAAGATGATGAAGTTATTGATGATCCTAAGGGGAAGGAGAAGAAGAGGAAGCGGGTTGAAACTAGGACCAAGTCGAGAGTAACAAGGAGTGGAAGAATTTCATGAGATCAATGAGATTGATCACTTTGAATTTTTATGATGTGGTTTGTTTCGTTTTTTCGGATGTTTTTAGTTTTTTTGAACAAGTTTTATGAACAATATGTAGTAAGTTTATTTGAACAAGTTTTTCTTCGGATGTTGAAATAGTATTATGAAGTTAGATGTTAAGTACAATCGGCATAATCGGTAGATAACTATGTTTCTAAACTACCGATTAAACACAACCGGTAGTAATTTATTTCCCGTGCTACCGATTAACCACAATCGGTAGTTATTTATGTTCACTTACTACCGATTATGGAAGGAAAAGTCATGGACAAAAAAACCAGTATAATCGGTAGGTAAATTTTATCTTTAAACTACCGATTACAAAGTTTAAAATTTTAAAGTTTAATTCAATTATGGCTACAATCGGTAGATATAAATTCCAATTTCTACCGATTGTGAAAGATGAAGAGCTAGAAATTTGGAAAGTTTTAAGATATTCATTTTTGGGGAGACACCTAGAATCGGTAGTTATAGTACTCCATTAAACTACCGATTATGAAATCAAAATCCAAAAAAAAAAACTGTGAATTTTGTACAATCGGTTGGAATAAAAATCACGAGCCTACCGATTGTACAAAACTATAGCTCAACTAAATCAATCTAAAACACTCTTAATTTCTATTCCAAAACTATAACTCAAATTCATCATCTAACACTAACTATAACCAACTTAATTAATTAATTATTCAACATTAACACTATTTAAGCAAGAATAGATTAGCTATTATAGAAAATATATGGATAAAAGATGTATTGATATTACTTCATAATAATCTTATTTTATTTCATTAATGGCCCCAATAACTCCCAAAAGGGGTGTGTAGTTTAAATTGGACGTCCAAATAGACTCTGTGAGCTATCAAAGTGTGCGTGTCATAATAGAAGAAAGGGATGCGCAGAGAAAAAGTTTTCTTTAAAAAAAACCCAAACAATTATAGAGCCGCTGAGATGATTAATCATAAATTTATAATTCAGTAAATTATAAATTTATGATTTACTTCAAATTTCTTTGTCTTTGTTTTTTCCTTCCTAACTTTTTTCTCATTGTTATGAAATTGTTCTTCAATTATACTTGTTTCTTTCCTTTTACGACGAGGAGAATTCTACTCATCTCTATTACGTCGACGTTTATGATCTTGGTCACTAACATCAATGTGCTGATGATGATCTTTCTCATTTGATTCTTCAAATATGTTTTTCTTTCTTTTTTGTGTCACAACTATTTTCTCATTCTTATGAGGCCGTTTTTGATCACTTGTATCACCTCTTTTTTTCTTTTCACGAGGTTTACGATCACTATCCATCCAACTCTATTGCTCAATGCCAAGAATGCCGAATTAAGATTTCTTTTGTTTGTGTTCTAAGATTTCAGGTTTAGGTTCGAAGTTTAGGAGTTTATGGGGATAAACAAATTCTCTCTTGCGATCCAAGCTTTAACTAGGTCACGGCGCAAAATGGGTTGTGTAGTTGGGCTTGGGCATGATGAGTGGGTGCCCTAATAAAATAAATCGGGCTGCCAGTATATTAATATTCGTAGATCAACGACGGTAATAAAATCTCGTTTATATATTTTCAGAGTAAAACCGGAAAAAAAATTACTAGGAATTTTATTCTCTGCCCTAATTTATTTAGGGTTTTTTGTAATTAAAGGTTGGATTTCAAAGGTACAAAATAATTAGTTTTGAGGGATAATTTGTGATTTCTGCCATGGACCAGAAGAAACGAACGTTTGAGGCACTAGAAAGAAGATTTGCTCTTGCTAAAGCCGAGGTTCTTCAACAACTACAGCCATCACCATCACCTAAGAATAGAAAGCTTTCTCATGTACAACAAGGAAATGAAGAGGGTACTAAAAACAAGAATTCGTCTTCAAAATCTCTTGCTACAGAGAGTAATAAGCCTGATGCATCATCTTCAACACCAGTCTCTACTGAAGGTACATTCTTTAAACTTTTTTGCACATTGAGTTTGCTTTAATTTCTATTCACTATACCTTAAATTCATCTCGTGCACCAGATGATATATTGCTGCAAAATAGGGTTTTGAGAGAATTGAACTTCTAGGAAATTATCTCCCTAAACATTTTATTCAGGAAATTTGATCCCATACATGAGTTTTGAATACTGTCATTGAACCTTGAAACATTCTATGAAAGTACATTGTTGATTCCGGAAACAGTTCTCCTGTGATATGGCTTTTCTGAATTTAGTTTACTGACACCTTTTTTTACTTTTTGTAATTGATAATTTCAGGACATTTTGCATTCACGGGGTATACCCCAGTGCGAGGAACTCCTGGAGCCTCAGGTGATATATTGTACATTGTTTATTTTTCTAATAAAGTTTGTAGAATCTTGTTAGTTATGCCAAGAAATTTTGCTTTGGTTGTAGCTGCTATTAACTGTCTAATTATGAGTAACTGCTGTTTCTTATTGTTCATAGTATTTAAAGATCATATGTTACATATTATCACGGGCTACTCCTTCAGAATGAGGTGTCATTTGGCAATTTACATTACACTAATTCACCTCATACTTATTTATACAGATTCTGAAGAAGATGGTCCTACATACTCACAAATCTGTCAATCCGTGCACGACAATTTGCTGCAAACTGATGTTGAGGTATTTGTTTGATACTATTACTTAGATTAACTTATAGTTGCTTTTTGTAGTTAGTGTGCATTGGAGAAGCATTAATTTATGTCTCTTAAATTGTAATACCCCAATTCGACAGGTAGGGTTCGTCGAATGGAATATATGTAATGGTTTGTCCTTTCTTAACATCGAGGCCTTTTCAGCACAACTGGTTCAGAGTTGGCAAAAAGCTCTGCAGTTAAGCGTGCTCGGGCGGAAGTAATTTAGGGATGGGTGACCTCCCGGGAAGCTGCTGCTGGATGACCGCAGCGATGCCCGTAGAAAACCCCACACTGCCGGATGACCGCAGTGGCTAAGTGGGGACAGTATCGGTGGAAGGTCGGGTCATTACAAAATGGTATCAGAGCCGACGACGGGTCACCTGCCAAGGGTGAGAGAGTACGCTGGACGGGGTGTTCCAGGTATTGGTCTCATAGGTGGTAGAGAACGTCGGAGATCTGGGCTTGAATATATTCCGGAGCCGAGAACGACTCCAATTTAAGGTGGTGGTATTGTAATACCCCAATTCGGCAGCGCCGAATGGAATATATGTAATGGTTTGTCATTTCCTAACATCGAGGCCTTTTCAGCACAACTTGCTTAGAGTTGGCAAAAAGCTCTGCAGTTAAGCGTGCTCGGGCGGGAGTAATTCAGGGATGGGTGACCTCCCGGGAAACTGCTGCTGGATGACCGCAGCGGTGCCAGTAGAAAACCCCACACTACCGGATGACCGCAGTGGCTAAATGGAGACAGTATCGGTGGAAGGTCGGATCATTACATAAATCGATATTGAACAATGCAGCCTACAAGTCGAGGGAGCACAGTTGACAAGATTCTTCACAAACTTCTCCAAAGTGGTGACTCAGCACAGAAATACATGCAGGGGTCTAGAAGCATGAAAATTGACAACTGGATACTTCTTGATAATTTGGTACAAGGCCATGGTGCAACAGTTGTGCTCGTATTAAAGATTATCAAAGCCACTCAAAGCGCTCAAGAAAGCACATGTCGATGAAACATCATAAGAAGTGCGGTTCGTTTGATTTGCCTAAAGAGTTTCACTAGTAAGGTTCTTATGAAGTACTAAGTATATTGACTTCCAGTTTGTATGCTGATCTTACTTGGTTATGTTGTAGTTATGAATATTTCAAGCCAATGCATGAAATGTGGAAAGGTTATATTACTCAACTCCTTAAGAATGTAGGGTAAGATACATGTCTCTCCTCTCATCTTCCTTCTCTGCTCCAAATGCGCATTAGATACATAGATCAACTTAGTCATTCATTTCTTCTTTTCCAATAGTTTAGGACAAATCAATTATCTCAGTGTCTTATGGCCGCAGACTTACATGGTGCTATTTTTCTAGGTAAATAGTTTTCCTTTATCATTCTTTTACTTCCAGTATGCATTTTTTGGCGGTTTCTGAGAGGATCCAAAAAGTTTTCATGCTACACATTATGACCATATTCCATTAGTATCAATTCCCCTCAATTTTGGATCCATTGGTGTTTACACTTGGTGATCCTTTTCTGACAACTTCTCATTCGCTCCTGGGGCATGTATCTTTCCTAAAACTCTTGCATTATGATTAGTTTTGCTGGTTTTACATTTTGGACAGGCGATTAATAGAATCATTTTTATCTGGTTTCCTGCAGTCGCTGATTGCAAAGTAAATTCTTACACCGGAGTGAGCGGTATAATGATTCGAGAAACTGCAGAAACATTTGGGCTAATTACGCAGGATAACAAATTTCGAGGTTCCTTACATCCCATTAGCTTTTGTCTTTGTTTTATCATGGAGAGGTTAGGTTTTCTTTCTTATGTGTTCCTGCCGTCCTGCATAACATCGACTTCTTCATTGTGTATTTTACAGTTGTACCAAAGAAACCGTCTGTATTTATCTTGCAAACTGATTGCTGGAGGATCACATTACACGGGGATAAATTCACTTCGAGAAATTTGGTCACATAGTTTGAGCCTTGTATATCTATTGTTTAGTAATCCTCTAATTCTTGAAAGGTGAATATTTCAACTCCAGTTGAGCAAACAACTTGGCTGCCAGGAAGACATAACACTGTATGTAAAGCCTGTGGAGGCATTTGTGAGGATAGCAGTCTGGAGAATATTAACTTCAAATGTCAAGTGGTGTTTGTTGACCTTGCTGTCTAAATTAGAATTTCTCTTTTTCGGAGGAAATGTTGAATGATTCGTTGAACCGTAAATTCGCTGTTTTCGGTTCTACGACTGTTGAAAGCCCACCATATTTTGTGTTGTATTTCATAAAAGGATTGTTCTGTGAGAATATTTTTCTTTTCTTCATTTCATCTTATAAAAGAATGACGAGACAAGCTTTATCTTAAATGATAAACAAAATGCAAGTTGAAGACAAAGCAATCGAAACTACATGAAGAAGTAGCAGAACACCCTATCCGATAAACCCCCAATTGTTTCCTACCTTTTGAAGTCATTTTGTGTCTGATTATCTACTTGAGGAGTTGCAGTTGCTTTAGCCTCCAAACTCTTATAATTGTTTTTTCAGATCACCTTCTATGACTTCCAAAGTTATTGACCACAACTTTCTTCTTCTCTTTTTACTGTCAAAACATCAGAAGACCCTGCAAACATAAACTTGTTAAACATGTCCAACGGAATTTTTGGATTATGATCAGTTATCTATGTGCTAAAAGTATTTTTAATAAATTCCACAATTCCAAATTTTAAGTACTTCAGTTAAGTTAATTCTTCTATCATTAAGGCTAGGAATTTTCTGTACTACCGAGTATTTGAAGGGATGTGCTTAATTTCTTTACTTGGCAAAACAAAATATCAAAACCGGACAGAGATTACACGCTCTCCATCTCCTTTAAGAACTTGCACACTCTTAAAAACGTGAGGGTAAAAAATGTGCAAGCTGAGTGATAAGTACTGTTTTTAGAAAATGTCGCAAAACTCATCTGCTGAGCAGTACCTCAGCTTCGAGTCCAACTTTCTGAATTTGAGACATATTGTCAATCGAGAGATATTATAATCCAACTGAAAAGACAGAAGGATATTTATACTGACATAACTTTATTTTGCCAGGATTCATACTGATATTAGTAATCAGACACAGAATGACTTCAAAAGGTAGGAATGTAGGATTCATACACACCGCTCAGGCCTCTAGATCAAACTCATTATAAAAAAGGCAGATTATTTATTTATATTTTTGAATAAAAAAAAAGGCAGATGATATACACAGTTGATGGAGACCACAACCACAAACAACAGAAAACCATCATGGAATACTTGCAGTTCAAATTCTCCGCAGCATATTTTCCAAAAAAACAAACTGAACAAAAAGATAAAGAAATTATGGTATTCTTTTATTATATTTGATGCCAATACAAAAAGGTTCACTCAAGAATCATGCATCTTGAAAGGCAATTAATATCCCCAATAGTCATTCCTGATTTCGTCATCAACCTTCTTTTTCAGCTCAGGATGCTTCTCGAAGTACTCATTTGCAGTCATGGTGCTGATCTTTTTCTGTGAAGAGAAATGAATAAAGAGCATGTAAGCAATCAAATTAAAAAAAAAACTTCCAGTACTGGAAAAACAATGTGGATTTATTGATGTTACCTTTAGTTCCTGAACTTCAGGAATTTCTTTTTCCAGTCTCTCTGTCTCCTGCAATGATTTCTGTTCCGCTTCTTTCAATTCTATCAACTGTATTTTGACAGCAATTCACATTAGTGTTTATAAAAGAAAGTTAGTTTAGTTATAGTCTGCACAGAAATCTCTAGCCTTTTCATGAATGAGGTATTTCTAATCCTCTAAACTTTAATGCATGTGCGGCCAACAGGAACTTCGGATGAGGTTACAAAAGTCAAAAACAAAAGGGAAACAAATAATGTTACTTCTCACCAATGACTCAAATTTGGGTTTGAATTGAGGAGTCACATTGTCAACGTACTTGGGGACCTGTATGCCTGCACGCAAAAATAAACATGACAAATGGAGTCAATAAAATGAAATTCACCTTGTAGTTTAAAGCAGAGTAAGCAAAATTGAGACAATTATTTAATTGTTTTATTTTTAATGAAATTTCAACTAGATAGTAGACAACCAGACTTAGTCTAGAAAATCTAAGTCCTAACCAGCTCAACTCTGCTGTCAGGTTCTCATCAATATTTACAAGGAAGAACTTCCCTGCGCTTGAAGTGTACAGCATGGCATTAATTGAATGTAGACACCAATATCAAATCAAGTATGTGGATACAACAAAGCTTGATACTTGGTAAAAAAACTAGACCATATGAAACACTAGGAGTAATCCCTATCATTATACTCAATTATAAGGGTGTAGAGCATCTTGGTGGAACATCTGTTTTGTGGTCCAAAACGGGTCAACAATTTTTGTTAAGCTTTATTAACATATATAAACAGAAAGTTTACCACTTCCAGACCCCATGGGAGGGGAAAGTAAAAATATACTCAGTCAAATACAATTCAAACCAAACGATTCATCAAATTTGAAAACAAAACTTGGAAAACTAGCAAATTTTATGAAAGACACTAAGTTTATGTAACATCACAAGAAGAAGTATACAAACCGTTCCCCTTTCAAACAGTACATGCAAGAAAAGAATGCGAAAAGAAATTTATAAGTTTCTATGAACAATTGACAATATGGACAACTTCTACAAGAAAACAAGATAGAAAACATACTATCATAAGCCTCTTTGTACATATCCACCACACGAGGGCCTATTCCTTTCCTATAGTACTCCAAGTTTACGGGTTTAGGTTCCTGCACAAAATAATTAGATGCATTCAATTAAAAGAAAAACAGTAAAAGAAACTCCATAGCAATTCACACAGCACTGCTTCAGAGGAAGTAATATTCCCTTTCAATCTATTATAGTGAGTTTGAGATTTATATATTCCCAAATTCTACGCACAAGGTGCAATATGTTGTTCAAGACGCCTAACTAGTTTGAGGCAGTCCACCAGTTAAATACATGAGAACTGCATTAGAACTTTGACATTTTGAAATACCACCTCTAGTAAGCACTATGTCATACCAATTTATTGTTCTAACTCGAGGGTTTATCAAAATTGGCGCAAATTTTCGCCTACTAAAAAGATTGTTACAAATACAAATACTACTAAGATTTTCGAATCAAAATTACAGAATTTATTCCTATTCCAAATCACCCAAACCATATCGAAAGAAGAAAATTAATAAATCAAATAAACTCAAATTTTATTTCGAATTGAAGAATCAAGATATCAAGCTTTAGATCCAAAAGAGACAAGAAATCTAGGGTAAAAGGTAAAACCTGGCTGAATTTGGTCTGAAGGGTTGATTTAACCTCATCAAAAGCTCTACGAAGAGAAAAAAATTCTTTACGAGCTTCTTCTGAAACAAGAAAGTTTTGCCATTCCATCCCAATCTATTCCCTTAGATGCAGCTGCTTTAGCTGCTAAATCTACAACTTTCTTCCCTCCTCCACTCATCCTTTCTCTAAGGTAAATCTGGTTCAACACCACCACAACTACCAGGCAAACAGTTTCTCTCCATAAAACAAACCCCTTATTTGGTTGTTGATGATGCTCATATATTAGAACATTTCATTTCATCTGATGATTGATTTTGTTTATAGAAAAACAGATCGCACTTATTGAGTCGGACGGTCTGGATCGGAATAGACCACTAACTTTTTTTTCTACCCCAAATGATCGGAGATGGAGTTTTTTCCCAATGAGAATTGCCAAGTATCCATATTCACAAATTTACAGGAAAATTAAAATTAAAGAGCACATAATAGTCACACTAGTTAATCCAACTTCCTGGCTACAATATCATTATGTAATCTACAGCATCAAAGAAGCTTGGGAATTTTCAGCTGAGACAAATTTTACAGGATCCAATCAAAATGGAGCGAACTAAGAACTTAATATCTTGACTTATGTCCAATGTTCAGCTTCGGCACACCCAAAAAAAAAAAAAATCCAAACCATGTTAGGTCCAGTAACATGTACCATAGTTATGCTTCAAAAAAAAAAGTACCATAGCTACTTTCCAAAAAGAAAAACATTTACCACAGTTACGATATATACTAATTCTGCTACTCCATCAACATCAATGCAGCTGCAGGTGATGCTAGTTATGTTAATTTTGCTGTAAGTTATGTTGGTTTTGTCCCTGATGGTGTTTTATTTATCCACACTGCTCCACAGGTATAGCAAAACTCATGACCACACCTACAAATAAGAGACAATCCAGCAAAGCCGGAAAGATAAAATAAAGGGAAACCAGATGAGCCATGCAAGTTTATATACAGAAGTTCAAACTTGATAATTAAATCCTCAATAGAAAAGATGAAGAACGTTGTGGAGTTTGTTGAACAATATATGGGTTCTATATAATTTTATTTTATTTCAATACGAAAGATAATTCATTGAGAATTAAATATGAAGAACATCGTTCAGATCAGAGTGAATTTTTTGGGTTCTATGTAAATAACATATCTTGTGAAGGAACATACCAACTTCTCATAGATCCAACAAAATGGTCGTCCCTTGACATAATCTAGGCCATTCAACATAATAAATTTAGATTATATATTCCTAAGATGGTGTGAAACTATTGGGCAGTTGTAAACTCCGTCCACTTAATACCGAATTTAACATACTTCAGAGCAAGCACATGCTATAATATATTTCAAAAGATTCCACGGAATGATGAGTATCGAAAAAAATAAAGTTGTTTTCTACAACATAGGGTATCTCATTATCTACTCAATTCGAATAAGATATCAGCTGGTAGTATCTAAGAAAATTATCTTATGTTAAAGGACTCGGTATATTTGAGAAGTAAGAGGGTCCGCCTACTATCCAATATGACATAGTGTCCACACATAGAATTAAACGTAAGCATAGGCATAAGCCTCCGCAAATGAACAATAAGCATGCCTTCTGGAAGAGAGTCAATAGACAGAAGGTACCTGCAAGTGATGTGGTAGCAACCCCAAACTAATTCAATCATATGGTTGCACTTCTTGCATTGACGCCAGAGCTTTGTTTCGGCAAGATTCTTCAGCTTTGCATCATCTTCAGAGGATTTCTGTGCCTGATAAGCTTCACAGGTCATGCCATTATGCCATGGAACCTTGCACTTAAAACAGAAATATCCATCGCATTTCATGCATTTTCCACGGAGATATTCATTAGTGGACTGATTATAATCACATTTTGGGATGTTGGTCTTTGACATCAGGTTAGAGCACTTTGGGTTTGGGCAATAAACTTTTTCTGTTACAGGTATAGAATCCTCCTTAATACGTTTGCTCATCATATCAATCAACTTTGAGGTCATAAATTGTTTATAGTTATCAAGATTCAGCATGGTTTTACAGCCATCATAAAGACATCGAGGCACCACTCCGTTAAGTAACTTGATTTCCACATGCTCCTCATACAAGAACAACAATAGCGATGTGAGCAACTTTGAACGGTAAAAAATTGCCTCACAGAAATATCTTCTAAGCAGATGTTACACGTCTCCTTCATAGTCCTAGAAGTGCTACATTCACCAGAGTTGGTAATATGTGAATCTATGGCATTCCTTGCCATTTTAAATGCAAACTTGACATCATTCTGAGCCACAAAAGTTGCTTGCAGTTGCACTCAAAGAAATAGTTGAAGAAAACTAGAAAATTTGAATCAAATTTTACGTTGAAACAAGTAAGTAAATGGAACCCAAAACTTCATTTCCCATGAATCATCTAATGTTTTGTATTAATTTGTTACTTGATGAAATTAAAATTTTAGGGTTCAGTAAAATTTGGGGATTTTTTCTCTCTCTGTAATTTAGGGTTTATTTGATCTTGTTGTTAGTGTATTGATATGCTTCATTGATATGTAGATTTGATTTGCTATTAATCAATTAGTGTTTTTGAGTTTATATTAGAAACAAAAATAGTGGCACCGAAATCGTTCATTGAAGACAGTATTGTTTCATTATTCTTTCACTGGGTCTTTGTTAAATATGATGTTGTGAATTCTCGGTCTTTTACTTTTGCTGTCAGGCCTTACATTAATCATAATGCAGATCAGGCCTTACATTTTGTGATTCGTCTTACTTTTACCCGCACCCATCCATTTGACCAGTATGATTAGAATGCAGTGTTGGGTTCAAATGGTTATATAGTGTCTGTATTTTAACAGGAAATTCACAAATTGTAATACATGTTTAGAGAACAAAAAGGCTTCGAAAACTCGAAGCTGATAGATATTGTTGGTCATGTTGGTTCTGAAGCTAAATTATTTGCTTAGTCTTTTTTGGAAGTAGATATCCCTAACCTGTTGCATTTATTTATGCACATGTTAATACAACTGTCTGTCATATTTTTTTTGGATAAGAAAATAGGGTGTAAAAAATATGGGTAAGTTAGTTGGTTTATGGTGCTCTCTGGTTTACTTTGTAATGTTGTGTGCCTTATGTTAACTGACCTTTGTATTGTCGTCTTCTCCTATATAAACTATGACAGTCTCCTGGGACTAATGGTTCTTCTTCCTTGATCATCAGTCATTGCTTTGCATCTGTGTCTGTTTCTTACCCGGTTATCTACTTTTGGTGCTGCCTTTTTATGAACCTTTGTTGCATAGTAAAATTCTAAATTCAAAGCTTATACTGAATGTGCACTCTCTGTGTACCACTCTTCGTCCGTTGATTATATTTTAGCGCCTTTGCTTTTCGCAGCGACGGCAGTCCTGATAGGGTCTTTGTGTAGCTGGTTTGAGTTGATATAGATGCTAACTTTGCATCAGATGCAAATTCCTAGTGAAGTCTATTTTATTGTTCTATTTGTTCTTTGGTCTTTCAGTGTTTCACTTTTTATATGTATTTGAATTGCTTAGTCATGTGTATTTAGTGATTGAAAGTAGTTGTATATCTATATTCTTTGAGAAACGGAACTGATTGAGGTTTACGCTACCGAATTAGCATAATCAAAGTAGAGACATGGTTGTTGAGGATAGAAGATTTCCCATTTTTACTCTATCCAAATGCATAGCGTTACAAACATTTTTGTGTTAACTTACGAGTGCCATCCAGAATGTTAAAAACTTATTATGAAGTATATAATAAAGCAAATCATGGAAACAAGGTCTTTCATATCTAAATAGTTACACTTCTGGTAGAGTACTGTTGCACTTATAACTATTAACCATTCTAAGAGTCTCTCTATATATGTCTGTATGATGTCTGCCTAATCCTCGACTAGTCCTTGTATGCACTAGGTCCCTTTGCTGCCTGGTGATATTAACTACCCAGAAAACAATCATTTTTTGTCTTTTGTCTGGAATTACTTATTTGAATACATCTACTAACACAAAAAATGCAATTCTGATGCAGGCATTCTTGTTGATTTTCTTTTCAGAACTAGGAGACAAGACCTTCTTTATTGCGGTAAGGCTGCTTTGTATCCCTGTGATGTGATGTGTAGCACTTTTATCTCAAAGTATAACCATCGAATCAGTATTACACATCTTGCATCCTCATTTTCTTACTGGTTACACTACGTTTTTGCTACACTTATGCTCTTACACTAGGAAGTCAGTAGTACGAGGTGTTTTATGTTGAACAATGCATGAGATCAGTTAAGAAGTCTGTAATCTGCTATTTATTTTCTGGGCATGGTCCACATAGAGATGTGCCAAATATTCAATTTTTCGTGAGCAGTCATTGTATGTGAGTATCTTAAAATTAAAGTCTATATGTAGATTCTTATATCCTGAAACTTTTCGTGAGCAGTCACTGTTTTTTATCTACTGCAAGTTGCTTACAAGTGCATACATGTGTTAGGAACTGTATGTAGATTCCTATATTAAAAGTACTACTACAAGTTGCTTACAACTGGATGTAGATTCCTATATTGCATTTGAATAATTCTAATACATATTAAAAGTACTACTGCAAGTTGCTTACAACTGTATGTAGAATCCTATATTGCATTTGACTAATTCTAATACATATTCTAATACACTGCTTGGAATTTTTGTGTATGTGAATGTGACTGAACAGGATACAAAAGTACCAAAAACAAGACAGGAACAGGACATGATACAAAACAGGAATCAGGAATTCAGTAGCATCAGTACAAACTTGGTCTGGGCGGGTGACAGCGGGTGACCCGCACCCGGCCCGCCGTAAAGTCGGATCAGAACCGACCCGACCCGTTCTACAACGGGTTGGGTGCGGGTGAGAAATTAGTCACTCGCCAAAATGGCGGGTCGGGTACGGGTGAGGCCAAACCCGACCCGAACCACCCGATGTGCATCCCTACATTTGATATGACACTAGTATCATCTGTTTCAGGATCATTCTCACTATTTATTACGAACTCAATAATTTTTTTCGTCCGTTAGCGATTCTAAAGTGCATAATTCTCATTAGAATAGTTCAAAAGATGTACGACGTCTATCGCATTTTTATAGCGTAAACTATAAATAACATCAGTTAATCAGAAGAAAAAAATGCGATAATTTTCTCTAAATAAATAAATATTTATTTATCTATAAATAAATAACCTCGTTGAACGAATATATTTTTCGGCCCCGAGGATATGTATTTATCAAAGTTATACTCCCTCCTCTGGGAATAGGTGACCTATTCATCTTTAAATTTTGTTCGTTATCATTAAATAATGAGATATTTCTAAAACTACCTTTTTAATTGGTTATTTTTAGTATAAAAAATATGTATAATTTTATAGTCATATTTATATTCGTTATGTAGGTGTTTTAAATTTTTTTTTAATGATATAAAGTTTACAAAATTCGTCGTATATTTTGAGAGATAAATCAAATCTAAATTTTTCTAATTATTATCTATAAGCGTATAATGTAAAAAATATTTAAAAATATTCTTATTTCCTCTTTACCTTAGGAATTATGCTAATTTAAACTAGGTCATTTATTTCGGATAGAGGGAGTATTGTATTTAGAAAAAGATGAAAAAACATTTGACCTTTTTCTCTTTCTTTGTTATTATTCATGGGGATTATTTCCGCTCGAAACCCTCCACCACCGGAAATCTGTTAGAGTTCAGATTTAGGATTCAAAAATCAACATTTTTTTTGAATTTCAAACCAATATATTAGGATCTTATTTAATATTTATTTTCCTTTATGTTTCCTGGTTATTTTGTCGAGTTTCAATTAGGGTTGAAATTTTTAGTGTTATCTGGTTTCTTTATGCTTAGTGGATGGTAATTTGTAATTCATGTCAATCTTTTCTACTATAACATGCACTGATTTTAGGTTTGTAAATGGATTTTGTGGACTGCAGTGAATGTTCTACTGGTTTCTCTAAATTTATTCTTTATTTTCTTGAATTTGTTAGATGCAGACTATTTTTTCCCATTGATTCTTAAAATAAACAATATCATACTCTGATTATCGTTGGGTCTGTGTTGTTATATTTATGATTAATTTATATGATTCAGATTAGGAATTCAATATTTGAATATTAGATCATTTATGAACCAGAAACTATGTCAATATTCAAATTAACCGGCAATCATGAAACATGACGACATTTTTTTTTTAATATGATCAATTGATTGAATAGCTGGTTTTGGAAATCCAATCCTATTTTCTTATCGGTCAACTTCCACCCGGTACAACTGATTGAGTACAAGAAATCCACATCTGTAATCTCTATGAAAACCCATTAAAACCATCTTCTTCCCTGTTCACATCAGTATAAGGCTTTTGGATAGAAACCCCATCAACTGAAGCTGATTTAATAAGAATTTTGGGTTTTTTATTTTTGAGCTATATAAGATCTATGGTTTATTTACATAGACAAAATTAACGGGTTTATAATGGTTTTCTTGGATGATTTCGCGAGCGATTATCCACTAGGATTGCTTTTTGCATTTTTGGACCTTAGAATATGATGGGGCATCGAGTTGTGTTTATCATAATGAATTAAACTCTTCTAATTTGGGCCTTGTGCGAAAGGTGGCCCTGCTGACGGCCCTGTGAACAGACGTGGTCTCTTTTTTTGGGATATAAAATGTAGTGTATTTAAGAAGGCATGGAATCGAATGTTGGTTGTTTTTAACAAAAACCCTATTATTAGGGCTGTAGTTCTTGCCTCATAGGGACTTACAAAATAATAAAATAAGATCATTTTGTAATCAATCACAATGTCCTTTACTCAAATATATTTTTTATAATACCTAGATTATTCTAGATTAGTTAGTGTTAATATTAAACTAATTAATAGTTAGTTAGTTAATTAGATTAACGAATTAGATAAAAGTTAATGAAAATCTAAAATCAAAACATTATCATTATCGTTTGGAGGGGGAGAAGAAGAAGAAGTATTGGAATTTTTTTTATTTTTTTTTGAAAACCTAGAAATTTTGATTCAACACAAAATGAGTGATTTTAACAAGAGTTATGAGGTAGGTGAATCATCTTCTCTAAATCAAAGAAGATATTCATATAACAAAACAATGATCTAGAGATGGCTGATTTTCTAGATAATCAAGAGTTTTTAACCCAAACTCAAGAATATGAACTTTACTATGATTTTGAAGTTCCAAGCCAAGAATATGAAGAAAATAAAGCTCAAACTAGTCAGGCATACATCTAACTTAACTCCGATATTGTTTTTGTTGCATGTAATTACTTAAAGTACGTAGAAAGTTTGATTTTTTCGCTGCCAGAAAACCCCCAAATCCCAGACGTAGGCTAATTACGGCTGGGAAATCATGGTTCCTAGCCGTATAAGTGATATACGGTTGGGAAAAGATGAATTCTCATCCGTAAACTATAATCCACGGCTTGATAAATAAGATTTCCTGGTCGTAGAACATATTTACGGCTAGGTCGCACCCACGAGAACCCAGCCGTAGTTGCATGGACATATTAAATGCTATCCACTATGGATGGAAAAGCTGGTCGTAAACCAAACTCAGGGTCGCTTAGGTTGGCAATTGTAATAAAGCTAGTCGTAGGGTATTTTTACGGATGGAAATTCCAACCGTAATAAGAACCCAGGCTTGCATACGACTATCTTTTGTAACAAAGCTGGCCGTAAAAGAGTTGTTACAGTTAGGTTTTTTAGTTTTCGACCCAGCTGTAACTAGGGTCTTGAGATGGTTTTTCCTGTTTTTCTTACGGCTATGTTTCATTTTTCTTAGATGGAGCCCATACCTGAACCAATGGAAGATCAAACCCCAATTGTTAGCTGTTGAGTGAGGATACAAGTGATCACTGCACCAATAACTTTGAATGGGTATATATAGATGATGCGAAAAAATGGGCTCGAGAACAAGGGTTGAAAAAGATATGCGTTACAGTTCAAAACAATCAAGTAAGACCCGCCTCATTTTAAATGGTTTGTGAGAGTGGTGGCAAGTACAAGAGTCATCAAAGAAAGGATTTTGTCTATAAACCAAAGAGCACGAGGAAGAGGGGAGTGCATCATACAAAGAAGTGTGGTTGCCATTTTAAGCTTCAATTTAAGTACAACAATTTCAACAAAGTGTGGTTTATGAGTGAGGTGGTGATCATTTTAGAAAAGTGGTAAAAATAGTTCGTTCGCGGAGACTTGTGAAGATTCATATTAGACCTAATTTTGATTTAAACTAGAAAATAAGTAAAAGATTTTAACAGTATTTGGAAGAACTGGAACTCAGGATTCCACCAAAATCACTTCTGAATGATTTCTACAATGATTCTTTAACAATTATAGCTCTTTTATTAACTCTGTTTCTTTGACAAAAGTAGATTTCTAAAACATTAACTGTAAATCACAAGCATGGCGCAACAACATCTCTTACGTCCCAGCATCATTCCCAACATCAAACAAAATCACAACTAATTAAGAGAAATCATAAATCAATTAAAAATCAGTGAAGTCATTAAGAATCAAAAATAGTTACCATTCATTCATGAAATATGGCTTCCTCTATTATCCTAGTGGTTGGGTTTAGCTTATCATGCTCAAAACACTCTCAAAAGATTGGTACATGGCTCAAAAGTGCTTGAAAAGAAAAAAAGAAACTAAAAATAATAAAATAGAAAATCTGTAACATTTTCTAGGTGTTACAGATTAATTGTTGTAATGGAGCTTGAAGATAAATGTTGCAAAGCAAAGATAAACGTTGTTGATGGGTTAAAAAAAACGTTGCAACTGAAGATAAATATTGCAAAGCTGAAGATAAAAGTTGCAGAACGGTTGAAGAAATCGTTGCCTTTTCTCTGTTATTCGTGTTCTTCAGCAGCAGCAGAGAACTTTTCCTGTGATGATTTTTCTTTTTCTGTTTAGCTTCCTGATCTTGACCCAACCTCTCTCAATCTTTTCTGGACTTGATACAACCTTTTTGTATACAACAGAACCCTCAAATCTCGAGGGAATCTCTGTTTTCTTTTTCGATTGAAGTTTGGGGGTTTCCTCCCTGATTTTTTACCCTGGCTTTGTATGCCTTTTTCTTCCTTCCTTTTGCTTTTATAGGCTTAGAAAACCCTAACTAGTCTTCCTAAGTCGATAAGGACCCAAAACACAATCCAATACCAACTCAAATTCTCAATTATCCGAAACAGAGAGGAAACTTTTTTCCCGCAAAAACTTGGAATTTCCAACCATTTTTCACGGCTAGAAACCCTCTGATTGACGTGTTTTAGTTATGTCTTCATGTTGTGATATCAACTACTCTTTTAAATCCCAAAAATCTCGGTCTTGAAACACCTCAGTAACTCTCATACGTGAAGAATTGGTTTCCCGCCAATTTCAATTTTAAAACGAAAAAGAGGGTGCCCTTAATCCAAAAGTAGGGCGCCTTTATCATATTTTGTGGGTACCTTTAGTAATTTCCTCTGGGGGTGCCTTTACCAACTTTTTGAGCCAATTTTTTCACAAATGTTTATTTCACAAAATACCTACACACACATAAACTAACATAATAAGTATCAAATTTAGCACTAACAAAATAGATAATTGCGGACAATTCAGACACAAAAATGTGTCTATCACGTGGTATCGGGATTTCATAACCACCCAATTCCGGAGAGTTTGATCAACTATCCTTATGCGGCAAGGCTCAACCCCCAAGAGAGAGAGCTAATAGATCTGTTGAGTCAACAACGCGCAAGACCTATTGATATCCTTTGTAGTATGAAGACATTAAACAAGAATAACCCATCTACCTTGACTACCATCTATAATGCAATATAAAAATTGAGAAGTGAGAAATATAAAATAGAGAACTTATGCAACAATTATTGTATTTGGGGGAAAAAGGGAACTACACGGTAATGTATGAGAAAGATGAAAATGAGGAAGTGATGTATCTTTTGTTGGCTCATCCAGAGTTTGTAACATTGGCAAGATGCTTCCATCAAATTCTTTTTATGGATTGCACATATAAAACGAACAAGTATAAGATGCCGATATTGAACTTTGTTGGGAAAACATCGACGAAGTCGCCTTTTAGTGTTGGATTTTGTTTTTTACAAGATGAGACGAAGGAAAGTTACATGTGGGCATTACAAAAGGTAAAGTTATTCTACCAAGAGGGCTATACTCCTAAGGTGGTGATTACAGATAAGGAACAAGCATTGATGAAGGAGATAGAGCGTGTTTTTCCCGACGCATATCATCTTATATGCATGTTCCATATATGGAATAATGTCCAAACCAATTGCAAGCCCAAAATTGTACTGCCAAGGAAAACTGAGATGGCGAGGATTAACAAACTACCGGTAGAGAAACAACAAGTGGAGAAAGACAAATTCGAGGAAAGCGACAAAGTATCCACGGTTAAATGGGCTAGTTTTAGCTTAGAGTGAGATGCTTTGACTTGGTAGATGACGGAAAAAACTTACTTTCAAAATGTGTATATGCTAATAGCCCATTGGGAAAGCTACCCGGATGTTCTAGAGTATTTGAATAAACAATTGTTGGATCCCCACAAAGAGAAGTTTGTTAGCGCGTGGGTAAACAAACATAAACACTATGACAACCAAGCGACTAGCACGGTCGAGTCATCTCACAATAGATTCAAGAGGAAGCTAAATGGGTGTGATGGTGGATTTGTTGTGTTGTTTGATGCTATGGAAGACTACTTCAAGTGTGACCTCGAATAAATTCAAGGGCTCTTTGAATTTAGCCGATCTAGAAAGCATGTTGTCTATTTGGAAAACCCTTGGCTACAAGGAATAACATATTATGTCTCTTATTAGTCTATTGAGAAGATAATGATCGAAGTTAATAAGATGAAAACTCTCATTCAGGGTGAGGAGTGTATATGTCCCACCATGTCGTCTTTGGGACTTTCATGCCGGCATGTGATAGCTAGGTACGAAGAACAAGTGATCCCAATCGAAGATGTAGATCCTTTTTAGAAACAACTTTCATTCAACAATTACCAAAGAAAGGCTTAGGTGATGTTTTTTGCAATACCGAGGCTCTCAAAGAATTGTTTGACAAGTACGCTTCATTGAATCCGTCCCAAAGACAAATTTATTTGTACGAGTTGCGGAAATTTAACCTCCCTTTTACTAGAGACGATATTATAGAACCAACAAAGAGACAAGGAAAGAGTAGGCCTAGTACTAAAAAATACAAGGAAAGAAAAGAGAAAATATGCAAAGAAAAAGGTCCAAGAGAATGCAAAATTATTGAAAAATAATGCAAAGATGGGAGTTTCAAATAAAAGAGAGCCTTAGGGTTTTAAGCACTTGAGAGACTTGTATGAGGAGGAGGATGTATAAGGAAACGGTATGACTACAAACAAATGAAGTCGGAGTAACACGGAAGAAGGTGGACCAAGCGTTAGAAATGTAAAAGGAAAAGGTCCGAAGCTTTTCTATCAAGGAATTTCAACCTTTAAAGTTGATTCTTCTAAAATTAGTATAGCAAGAAGGATGTTTGATATCAAAGGAAAAGCTTCGACGGTTGAAGAAAATCCGGTAATGATAGCATCAAATTGTGAGAAGAAGACGGTTCGTATCGCAAGAGGAACGATGGTTGCCCCCCCAAAAGATGAGAAAGGTCAAACTTACAGAACTAGGTACATTATTTGTGAAGAATACTTGGAGTATGTTCCCGAAATCATTCGGGATAATATCAAAGCCAATGACGATGTTGATGGTAACGGGAATTGTGGTTTCCATGTTTGCGCGGAACAACTTGGAATTTATAGGGGGCCCAGAACAAAAATATTGACGAATGCACCTACATAAGGCAAAAGATGTTGTGTGAACTCCGAAAACAACCGGATTTCTACAAGGCAATGATGAGATATGGGGAAGATGGAGAACAAGAGGTGTATATTGAAGAAAGGTTCGTTGTATTTGAAAGGCATTCAAATTGCAATGCAAACGTCACAAGTGATTATTGGATGTCCATGCAAATTTTCGGCCACTTACTCTCTGAAGCATTCTCTTGCATCGTGCATTATTTTATGCTTGCAATGGTTTTTACAAGAGAACCAACTAAAAAAACTTATATATTAGAATTTTCTAATAGAAGAGTTTTTCATGTCCCACGTACGGAAATATCATTTTATCGGTCTCCAATTAAAATAAGATAGCACATTGCCTCCTTTGAGGGCCGCGCGCGACAACAAAATATTCAAGGGTTAGTGTCATAGGTTCGAGCACCAATTTGAACTTTGGTATGTGACCACCATGTCGAAACCAAAAGAACCACCATGTGTAATTGAGTAGATGTGATAAATGGTGGTGATTATATGATAAGATATGTATTTTGAATCACTCATTATGAATGAGAATATATTTTGGTAATTTGTGTCATGGTTTCCCCAATTTTTTATTATAAAAACAGTGAGAAGTGAAAATTCAGAGTGACTTACGCTGGGTTTTGCTAGTACTAACCTAGTCGTAAGTAACCCTGGATTATGAAAGTTTATTTGCTCCCAGGTTTACGGCTAGGTATACTAGGAAACCTAGCCGTAAAACTTTGATTTTCAAGTTTTAAGGCTAGGATTTTAGCAAAACCTGGTCGTAAAGATGAGCAAAAGGTTTGAAGAGAAATAACATATACTTACGGCTAGGTCGATAGTGTAAAAATGGGAATTTCCTAGCAGTAAGTGACCCTGGTGTTTGTGGGGAAAAACAAATTGAAGGCTATTTTGGAAAAAGTGGGGGAGCAGGTGACAATTCGTCAATCCTTAAAACATTTGTGATGTTGAAGCACTTTTTTTAGATTCGAGATATCAATCTGTATAATCCTGGCCTAAACTAAGCAATGGTCGTTCTAGTTTTGCTTCAGTCACAAAATCAGAAGGAGAAGGGTTGTCTTAGGGAGGGAAGCGAGAGAAAGATGAGGTTAGAATATCAGACTCTATGGGATGTGATTGGTGTTATAACTATGAACAATTGAGTACTCGAGTTATTCTGTGTTTGATTGTGAAACTCAGACTTGTTCTCGTGGTAAAACTTTCTTAATTGTTTCATTGTAAAAATTGTTCCCCCCATTTGTTCAGTAGATTGAACATCTATTTATATCATATCAATTGTAACCACTCGACCTCTTTTCTGAAGAAGTTTTCAACGGTTGAGTAGTGGTGAAATGGTGAAAGTGGAGCAGGTGTTGACAACTGCTCTCCACTTCGATTGCGGTTGAATAGTTGGTTATTCAACTCACCACTCCTCTACTCAACTGCTATATATCTTTCGAGAACTTCTCTTTAGTAGGTGCATACTGCTACACCATATGTCGTAGACCGTCAGACCAAAACCATAATTAGTATCCCCCCATTTGATGTCTCGTGTAATATTATAGTATTAAACAATACTAATGTTAAGTCGATTGTGACCTACTTAATGGGTCTCTTGACTGAAGAATCGTCTTACTTGACTAGATGAAGAGTCTGGTATACTAGAATTAAATAGATACGTCTTGATTAACTAGCTTATGAGTCTAGCAGACTAGAAATATGTATTTATTTATGAATGTGGAATAGTATATCCATCTTGGTCAATTTTGCATTGATAAGAGCATGCAAATGAGCATGCAGATGAGTTAGAAGATAATTATTAATACTAAATCACTTGAAAATTGGCTAATGGTGGAATCCTTAGTCTCAGTTCTTTCCATAATATTAATTATTTTTTATCTTTTTTATCTTTAGTATTAAAAAATAGGTTTCAAAATTAAATCTTCACAAGTCTGAGTATCGAATCTTTTACCACTACTTCTAAAACACATCAGTTTTTGGCGCCACCGACGCGGATTTGTTTTTAGGTTAGATTTTTAGATTAATTTTTGTTTTTAGTATTAATATTAGTTTTATTTTTAGATTTTTATTATTTTGTTCTATTTTACGTTTTTGGGTATTTCCCTTTTGCTATAGGTTTTGGAACGAAAAAAGAAAAGAAATTGAGCCAAAGATTTTGGTGATTAAAAGACTTGGAGTAAAGTTAAAGCTAAAAGAACGGAAAAGAAGACAAACAATTTATTTTTATTCAATTTTTACTTTTTAGGGTTTTATTTGTTATTTTAATTTAGAAAAATTGTATTAAGAAATCTTTAATTGTTTTTGTAATTTTCTTTTATTTTTGGACATTTTGGACACTTTGGGACATTTTTTGGACATTTTTTTTATTTTTTAACCCTACGGAAGGGCAGTATTAAATATAAACTGCATAGGGAAGGACGACAATTACGATATTGTCTCAGCCCCCTGGGTTCGTACACTGATACAGAATTCAGTGGCCCGAGTTGACTTCAACGGTTCATCGTCCGTCTGGTACAGGAGGTAACACTCTATCAATTCACGAAATCCATGCAAGTGGATTTTCTGTATTCCTTCGTAATGCATATATGTTGAGGACTGAATACGGATTTATTTTCTAGTAAAGGGAAAAAACTGGCCATACAAGATAAGGACTCGTATTTCATCACTGTTTCCTTCTTGTCTTCCTTAGGAAAATGTTACCAAACGTGAACCTAAGCTTAAAATTTTGATAAGAAAGAGACCGGTAGGGTTACGGGCTTCAATCACTAGAGTTCCATGAAGCTATCGAACTCGGAGTCAAAGAAAAATGCACTCTGAATTGGTTACTCTGCTATCTTAACTCAAAGTTCAGGAAGATTATTTTAAGAAGATTCGAGCCGCCTTGTAACCCAAGGAAACGTTGCCAGAGAGACAGGGTTATCAAAGCTCCTTAGAGCTTATCCTGTTTCTATTCGACTTAATCTAATTCGGATCGTTCTAAGAGGTTTGCTAAAACTGTAACTAGCTGCCTTTTGAAAGAATAGACGCTGGTCTAGAAACAATCTAAGTGGAGCCATCATGCTTTTTGTTTGCTAGATTCAATAGGTTTGATTTGGTTGAGTCAGCCTTTCTTGTGATTGTTTAGAATTCCCTTCCAATTAAGATTTATTTTTTTTAGTTTTTTTTAGTGTATGCCAAGAACGCTAGAAACCATCACTAAGTGAGCTTGGAAAAGAGACACTCTAGGTCGTTTGATTAGTGACAAACCTAATAGTTATGTCCCTGGAAACGAGGACCTCGAAGACTCTTCTTTTGAGGGCCTTGTTTTTGGAAACTTCAATTTTGAAAACTTGACACTGTGTGAAGAAGTTACTCCTAGTCCTTTGATAGCGCCAGCAATGGCAACTTTAAAAGCTTTGTTGAACCCGACTAGGAATTCTCGCCTATCATGTATCAAGTTAGCTGAAACTGAACAAACTATGAGTTAAAACCTGAGACCATACAGATGCTCCCAATCTTCTTAGGGAAAAAAAATGAAAACCTTTATTTCCATGTTAGGGATTTTGAGGAAATATGTAGTACCATCAGGATTAAGGACCTAGATGAAGAAGCATTGAAACTTAGGTTGTTTCCTCTTTCACTAAGAGACAAAGCCAAATCTTGGCTATATAGTTTGACTTCCGAGTCCATTGAAACCTATGAACAACTTACATCTGCCTTTTTCCAGAAGTTTTTTCCTAGGCACAAAATATCATCTGTTAGGCAGCAGATTTGCACATTTGCTCAACAAGAGGGAGAATCTTTGTATAAGTATTTGGAAAGGTTCAATGACTTATTATCATAATGTCCCCATCATGGTTTAAAAAAAGTAAGGCTAGTTCAGATCTTCTACGAGGGTTTAGATTATTCGACAACAACCATGGTCGAGTCTTATGCACATGTGGGTTTGAAGATAAAACTGTCGATGGTGCGGTGACATTTTTGAATGAAATTGCTAAAAAAACCAGCATTGGGAAAATAGTAGGGAGCCCCAGAAAAAATTCTTCTAAGTAGAGGAAATGTCAATAGGGTAGAAGGATCTTTTGAATCAGATGCCAAAATAACAGTTATATCAAAAAGGTTAGAAGCTTTATAACTGAGTCAATCTAGTTATGGAATTGAGCCCAAGTCATTTTGGGAAGGACAGACTATTGAAGAGCACACCCATGCTCTTTATAATAACACTAGATTTGATAATCATCGGGAGTTTGACCCTTATTCAGAAACCTATAACCCTGGTTGGAGAAACCATCCTAACTTTTCTTGGTCTAAGGGCCAGAGTCAAGGTCAATCTAGTAATTCTAAGGTTCCCCCAGGTTTTGGATATACTAAGAATCCTTTTGGACCGGCACAATATCAGAATCCGACAGATAAGACGATCATGAGTTTAGCAAAGTCTCTCGCCTTATTAACTCAGAAGTCAGAACACTACAAATTTTCAGTAGTCAGTCAACCAAAGTTTACAAGAAAATCAAAAAATTGTTCAGGCTAACAGTCTTTGAGGGAAAGAGAAAAAGGCAAATTCCCTAGTCAAACACAACCCAATGCTAGAGGAGTTCATAAAGTATCTTCTGGTGAGAAATCATCAAATCATGTGAATACAATTAGAACCCTTAAGAATAGTAAAGTGGTAGACAACAAGGTAACCATGCCTGATAGTGAACATATTGTAGTTCACCCTTCTGAGCCAGTAGCTGAACAGACTGATAAAGTCTATAAAGAGCTCGATGCAGTTCCTTATAAGCCAGATTTTGTGACCAGAGCCCCGTTCCCACAACTGTTAGCACCAACAAAGAAGGAATCCAATTTTAACGAAATATTGGAGGTTTTTAAGAAAGTCACTATCAACCTTCCTTTATTAGATGCAATTAGGCAGATTCCTACTTATGCCAAGTTCCTTAAGGATATGTGTAAGCGAAAGTGAAAGCTTAGTGTACAAAAGAAATCCTTTTTATCTAGTCATGTTAGTTCAATTATCCAGAACAATACAACTCCTAAGTACAAAGACCAAGGGTCCCCAACTATTTTTTGCACAATAGCTAACTACCGTGTAGAGAAAGCGTTACTTGACTTAGGAGCCAGTGTGAACTTACTTCTGTACCATGTGTACCTCCATCTAGGACTTGGTGATTTTAAACCTACCCAGATAACACTGCAGTTAGATGATAGGTTTGTAAAAGTTCCTTTTGGTGTCATAGAGGATGTTATTATTGAGGTCGATAAGTTTATTTATCCAGTGGATTTTGTTGTCCTTGATACCCAACCTGTCCCTGACCCAGAGAATCAGATAACTGTGATATTAGGTCGCCCATTTTTACCTACATCTAATGCGATCATTAACTGTCGAAATGGTATTATGAACTTATCTTAGGGTAATATGACTATTGATATGAATATTTTCAATATCAGTAAGCAACCACCTGAGCTAGATAACACGTGCATTGAAGAGGTGAACAAGATAGGAACATTAGTTCAAGAGTCATTACCAAACACTTTGTTAGAATATCCATTAGAGAAATGCCTATCCCACTTTGGGTTTGATTTTGATGATGATAGTGTGATCAATAAGGTGAATGCTTTGTTAGATTCAGCCCCTTTGGTAAACACTAGTAATGGGTAGAAATCTAAGTTCGAACCACTACCAGTTTCTAAGTCTACCCTAATTCCTTCATTAGAATAGCCTCCTAAGTTGTACATTAAACAACTACCAGATACCCTGAAGTATGTGTATTTAGGCCCATATGAGACTTTTCCTGTGATTGTAGCATCCGACTTGGATAGTAACCAGGAAAGTAGGCTAGTGACCATGCTTCAAGACAATAAGGAAGCTTTAGGGTGGACCATAGCAAACATTAAGGGTATAAGTCTTACTGTTTGTATGCATCCATTTAGAGGATGATACCAAACCGTCAAGGGAGATGCAACGTCGACTTAACCCTAAGATGAAAGAAATAGTTCGAACTGAGGTGCTTAATTTGTTAGATGCGGGTATTATATACCTTATTTCAGACAGTAAGTGGGTCAGCCCCGTTCAGGTTGTTCCCAAGAAATCAGGTATCACTGTAGTCCAGAATGATAACAATAAGTTAATCCCAACCCGAGTGACCACGAGGTGGCGTGTTTGTATTAACTATAGAAAACTGAACAAGGTCACAAGGAAGGACTACTTTTCCCTTCCTTTCATCGACCAAATTCTTGAGAGATTAGCTGGACATAGTCATTATTGCTTGCTATATGGTTTTTCTGGTTGTGTAATGCACCTGCTACTTTTCAGCGTTGTATGATGAACATATTTTCTGACATGGTATAATGAATTTTAGAGGTCTTTATGGGTGATTTTTCAGTATTTGGATTATATTTTGATGAATGCTTGCATCATTTGACATTAGTGTTGACTAGGTGTAAGGAAAAGAATTTAGTGCTTAATTGGGAAAAATGTCATTTCATGGTTCGATCAGAAATTGTTTTAGGGCATATCGTATCTTCTAAGGGTATAGAGGTATAAAAAGCCAAAGTCGACCTTATTAAGACTTTACAGGTTCCATAAAATGTACGAGATGTTAGGTCATTCTTAGGGCATGCAGGTTTTTATCGTCGATTCATTAAGAATTTTAGCTTGATTTCTAGACCTCTTTGCAATCTGCTTACAAAAGATGTTGAGTTTGTCTTTGATGATTTGGAGAAGCTTAAGACCTTACTCACTAACCCCCCACCCCTCCCCCCCCCCCCCCGCCCCGGGGCGGTATAACCTTACCACCATAGTCTAGACACCTAACTGGAACCTACCCTTTGAGATAATGTGTGATGCTTCAGATTATGCTATTGGTGTTATGTTAGGTCAACGAGAAAACAAATTACTCCATCAAAATTCTAAATGATGCCCAACTGAACTACACCACCACATAAAAGGAACTGTAAGCCATTGTTTTTGCCTTAGACAAGTTTAGATCCTATCTCTTAGGTTCTAAGGTTATAGTCTTAGAGTCTTTACTGATCATGCTGTTTTTTAAATACTTTCTGTCTAAGAAAGATACTAAACCTAGATTGATTAGATGGATCCTTTTGTTACAAGAATTCTCTCTAGAAATTATAGACAAAAAGTATGCAGAAAATGTAGTAGCAGACCGCTTGTCTAGACTTGTTTTGGATTCCCCTGAAGATTCCCCTTCTATGAGGGATAGTTTTCCTGATGAACAACCATTCTTTGTTTCCCAATTACCTTGGTTTGCGTAGTGAATTATCTTATCACCGGTCGCATGCTTAAACAATGGGGTAAACAAGATAGTTCTAGGTTTTTAGCCGAGGTAAATCATTTCTTTTGGGACGATCCTTATCTGTTTAAGTATTGTCCAGATCAGATTATTAGAAGATGTATACCTGAGAGTGACCAGACCAGTATTATTTCCTTTTATCATGATAATGCTTGTGGGGGTCATTTTAGTACTAAGAATACTGCTGCTAAGATATTGCAGTGTAGATTCTACTAGCCTTCGTTATTTAAAGACACCCACAATTACTGTGTTGCTTGTGAGCGTTGTCAGAAGTTAGGAACCATTTCCCGTAGAAATATGATGCCTTTGAACCCTATTTTAGTTATTGAGGTCTTTGATGTGTGGGGCATTGATTTTATGGGTCCTTTTCCTAATTCATTTGGTTATTTTTACATCCTTGTCGTTGTAGACTATGTATCTAAGTGGGTAGAGGCAGTTTCATGTAAATCAAACGACCACAAGGTTATGGTACAATTTTTAAATGATAACATATTTGCATGTTTTGGTACACCGCGAGCTATAATTAGTGATGGGGGGTCACACTTTTGTAATCGACCGTTTAAGCTTTTGATGAAGAAATATGGTATTATCCACAAAGTAGCTACCTCATATCACCTACAGACTAGTGGTCAAGTAGAGGTTACCAATAGGGAGATAAAACGTATTCTGGAGAAAACAATTAATCCTAATAGGAAAGACTGGTCATTGAGGCTTACTGATGCCTTATGGGATTACCGTACTGCATTTAAGAACCCGATTAGAATGTCACCTTATCGTCTAGTTTTTTGCAAAGCCAGTCACCTTCCCGTCTAGTTGGAACATAGAGCATATTATGCTGTAAAGCAGTTAAATTTTTCAGTTGACAAGACAGGAGTTTACAGGAAGCTCCATCTCAATGAGTTGGAAGAGATTTGGAAAAATGCATATGATAGTGCTAGGGAGAACAAAATCAAACTTGTGCATGATAGAAATATTTTAAGAAAGTCATTTTCTCCAGGTCAAAAAGTTCTTCTGTATGATACTCGTTTGCATTTATTCCCCTAGAAGTTACGCTCTCGGTGGAACGGTCCTTTTGTTGTTTTCACTGTTTTTCCTCATGGTGCTATTGAGATTGAGACTTAAGATGGTAGAAATCCTTTCAAGTTTAACGGTCAGAGATTGAAACCAATTTTAGAGCCTTTTTCTAAAGGTGATATTGAGGAGGTCCCCCTGGAGTTCCCTGTTTACTTTGATTGACTATTAAAGGTTGTTTTTTGTACATTAGTAGATTTTTGTAGGTTTTTATTATTCGTTTTTAGGTTTTTGTTTTCTGTCTTAATCTCCGTAGAATGATTGTTATGCTTCACCCAGGTACTATCTTTCTAACTTACCTCTTTATTCCTCTTTTTACTTATCTATTGGTACTGCTCTTTATTTTGAAACACTGAGGACATTGTTTGACTTAAGTTTTAGGGTAAAGGAGAAACTTTTTGGTGCAATAATAAAACTCCAAAATTTAGAAACTTGTGAACAATTCAGGATGACACTAACCATTCTAGGTAGATGGAAACTTAGCTCTTTTTCTATAGGAATTGGTGTGCCCAGTTAAATGGTTTATTCATAAAATAAAAAAGTTTAGGTGTTAGAAATAACATGATAGTCGTCACCATATCTCGGAGTCTATATCGACCATATCACCTTCTGTTTTTTTTTTTTTGATTTTTTTTTGTGTTTCTCTAAGTGATATGGCCGGGCACCAATATCGAATTGTTATCGCCGCCAGGATGGAGTAGAGTGTTTGAGATGAAACCCCATTATTGTATTTTATTTAGATCATTATTTAAAAAAAAATCTAGTATTGACACTTTGATAACAATATGTGTGTGTTCTCCCTGTCTCCGTCGCCTAAGCAAGCTGGAACGCAGGATCCATGAGAACTATCATGTAATATGCTGATAAGGAGCATGCGCTTGGATTCATTTGATCCAATCATGTTGTCAGTACATTTAATAATATAAATAATTATTTTATTTTCAATAAATCGATCGTTGGGACCCTTGTGTATACCAGTTGAGTCGATATTAGTATAAGGAGTAAGACCAGTGTGGGCGTATCTCAATCCATTAGGATTCATACTGGCACTGACCTTCAGACAGATATGCGAAACACCGTTCACCTTAGTAAACACGCGTAAACTGCGTAAACTTTATTTTGTCTATATCCATCTTCTAAATCTTTTCATTGATTGAACTTTGATAGATTCTGAGTATCGTGGAACAACTATCTAAGTAGAGCTTTGTTTTCTTATATATGAATTTTAGTATGCTTGAGTGCAAACTCGTGTACAACAATTGGACTCATAAAGGGTAATGATTCTCATAGCCGAAGAATTTAGTATGCCAACTAAATAACTTGTTTAGTGTTTACCCTCAATCGTTCACATGTAGCTAGGGTTTGGATTGAAGGTTTTGTGGGTATACCTCTTGTAAACCCTCACGAGACAAAAATCGTCCACTAGGGACACCTAAGGGTTTAAAGGCTTATTACATATGCTAAATGTAGTTGCGATTCCTGCGAAAGTGAGTTAAGATTTTATTTCATTTCTAGATTAGATTTGCTCGAGGACTAGCAAATAATAAGTTTGAGGGTATTTGATAGACACATTTTTATGTCCTATTTGTCCTCAATTATCTATATTGTTAATGCTCGACTGGTACTTATTGCGTGATTTTATGTGTTTATAGGTATTTTTAAAAAAAAAAATATTTGTGGAAAAAAATCGGCTCAAAAAGTGATAAAAGCACCCCGAGAAAAATTACTAAAGGCACCCAGAAAATCGATAAAGGCACCTAGGAGTTCTGATAAAGGGACCCCACTGTTGGTTAGGGGGCATCCCTTTTGATTTTAAAAACCGAAAATGGCGGGAGATATTTCCTTTCCGCGTGAAGAGTACCTTGATTTGTTTGAAGTACGATTTTTATGGGATTTCTTTACTTAGATTAGAAGATTATCGAGTTACCAAGTTGGAGCAACAATTGAACACGTCAAAATCAGAGTTTTCTTGCCGAAAAAAATGGTTCAAAGTCGTGTTTGAACCGGAAAAGAAAATATTCTATGTTTCGGATTCATACGAGATTTAAGAGTTGTTTTGAGTCCTTATCTACTTCGTAAGAGTTGTTAGGGTTGGTGGAGCCTATATAAAGCAAAGTTATCGAGTAAAAAAAGGGGAGGGCTTCAATCGAAAAAAAAAAGTGTTGCTGCTGTTAGTGAAGAACAAGGATACAACGACCATTTCTTCAACTGAACAACAACGAATATCTTTGTCTTTGCAACATTTATCTTCAGCTGCAACGGTTTCTTCAACCCATCTGCAACGGATATCTTAGCATCTGCAAAGTTTATCTTCAGCGTAAACACTTTCTCTTCTGTAACAGTGAAAACAGTTGTCTGCAACGCCATTACATTGTTGCAAACTTCCTGTTTTACACAATTTTCACTTTTTTCATATTTGTAAACAATTTTTGAGCCATGAATAGTCATTTTGAGAGTGTTTACAACATAAGGAGCTAGACCCCATTGCTGAGGCGACGGAGGAAGCCATTTTTTCCAATAATAAAGTGGTATATTTTTATCTAATTAATTTTTGCAATTCTTTTATGATTATTTGCTTTGAATTAAATTTAAAATAATGATTTTTATCAATTAGTTGTGTTTTCTTTTGAGGGGTCATGCTTAGTTTAGGGCTATTGATGTCTCATACTTTTGATTTACAACTATTATTTTGAAAATCTAACTTTGGCAATATTTAGAATCAATTGAATGTATGAGTTGCAAGATAATTATTAATACTAAATCACTTGAAAATTTGTCTAATGGTGGAATCCTTAGTCTCAGTTCTTTCCATAATCTTAAATCAATTTTAATTTAATCTTCTTTATTTTTAGTATTAAAACTTAGGTTTAAAAATCAAATCTTCACAAGTCTGATTATCGAATCTTTTACCACTATTTCTAAAACACATCAGGCTAGCATACACATTGGGAGCAAGAAAGGTAGAGATGTCCCCCTATCTTTAAGAATTAGGTTTTGAAAGATTCTGGCCAGAAGGCTAGAAATTAATGTTCTACTTTTGTGCTCAGCCTCACATGTTAAGGGCAAAAGAGTAAAATTCATAATTGTTAGAGAGAAACATGATGACCATGCTTGGTATTTCTAGTAGGCGTGCAAGCTTGACTTCGAGAAGCAAGACGCGTGAGCAATATAGCTTAGAGAGCTAGAGAGCTAGAGAAAATTAGGGTTTGAGATTTTTGACACACTTTTGCAACACTCATAGGATATCTGGGAAACTTGTCGTGTGCGCCAGTGTTGTTCTGATGATTTTGTGTAGTGATGAATATTGATTAAACTCATCGATTTAATCATATATGTTGGCCAGACATATAGAGAGAGGTCAAGGATATGCGCCTGAGATAGAGTAGAGTTAAGCGCCTACCGAAAAATTCTTTTACAAAATTTTAAAAGTTCAGTATTTCACAAATCAGAGTCTTGAGAGATAATTCACTATTTTATCCTTGTCAAAACCCACCGTCTACATTAAGTCCCATGCTTAACACGGAGCGAGTAATGTTGCGTGGTTAGCACTAAATGGTGGCTTGACATATATAATAAATAAACAAAAATAACTTGATAGTTCAATGGTTAAATATTACCAGAGGAGTAGAGTTTGCTTTGAACCTTTGATTAAGCGAGCATAAAAGGATGTTTTGTTACGTCAGTGGTGCTCTGATAGTAAAGCAAGGATCTTGATGTTGGCTAGATACGCATAGTTTGCCACTAGTTGTGTGAGTATTATCTCGACGTCAAGTCAAGACATGTGTCATACTTAAAGTGGACAAATATATTCGTTTGAAGCTCGACGCGTAATAAGTGATGTTTGGATGATGGCTTAGCTTGTTGAGTGGTAGGAAATCGAGCACGACTAGAGGTCAAGATAATCAAACTCGTCTTGGTCATGAGTAGTATGAACAAAACTCTAATGAAGCTAGACACGCGAGTTTGAACAAAGCTAGGCTAGTGACTTCGAACAAAGTTAGACACATGAGCAATAGACTCGTCGTATGCGTCTTTTTTTGTAGTTGGACAAGAAGCAAAGATAGATTTATTGAAGTTTGAATTGAAGTAGCTAGATGATTGAACGAGACTAGATTGAGTAGGCTTTAGAGTAAGTTGGTCGTGCTAGCAGCAAGATGGTCCAAGTCTTGCTCGACATAGTTGGTGAACACAAACCGAGACCATGTTAACAAGCTCGATCAAAATTAAAGCAAACAAGCTTTAACAAAAGAATGGACGTCATAGTCTGACAGACAAAAATTGAGTCTTGTATTTTCCGTACGGACTAAAAGAAAGTCCATTCCCTTCCAGAACTCCAAATATTCATTGGTTATAAAAGAAGTTTTGCTCCTCTTTTCTGTATCTTTTCTCTTCTCAATATTATTGCCCTGTAATCGATCATCACAGCATCACCTGGATATCAATAGTAAGGTAAGCCCTAACTTGTCTTCTTCATATGATTATATAGTTTTTAACTTGAGTTTTTGCATATGTTTCTTCACAAGAACTTCTCATATATTTGATTTGAATCAAAAGTTTTTCCAAACCCTAGTTTTTGTATAAAGTTGTTAGTCTTCTTGCCTTTGCATTAGAACACCAATAATTAGCTTTGTAATCTAGGGTTCGACCGAAACTTCCTCGTGTTTTTTTTCCGTGAACATATTTTCACTTCAATTTTTTTTCGTGAGCTAAATCTCACATGTTTGATGTAATGCAATGTGGTTGGCTTCTTGTAAAAGTGATCTTAGTTCAGATGTTGCTCTCTGTTTTATCAGGTATGTATGCTTTTAGCTCTCTTCTCTCTATTTTATTGAAATCAGAGGTGTGCATTTATTACAAACATTATTGCTTTGAATCACATGATTTTATATCTCTACTTTTGTTGTTCATAAAATCATTATTTCTTATTTATGGTCTTCTTGTACAGTTCAGGAATGAGTAAGAGTGTTCTTGTTGATTCCGTTAAGGCTTCATATGATGACGATTATGAATATGCTTCTATTAACGGTGAAAATAATATTTTTGTTTCTGGTTCTGGGTATGCGAAGGATATGCTTGGAATGGACAATGATTTTTTTATGTATGCTTATTCTCATGCTAGAGTCCACCCTGGTCAAGTCATTTGTGTTCTTCGAAATTTGGGTGAAGCTGCAAACCCTCAATTAGTAGCTCCTGAGCATGTGACACGATTTTGTCTTCAAAAAAGAGAATATGCTGCTTCACCTATTGATTTTAAAACTTTTCAGTCTCCCTTGAGTTGTTGGGATGGATGGTTGAGAAACATGCTTGGTAGAGATCACGTTGTAACTTTGTTGAAAGATGCACAAATGTATGAGGCTATTAAAGTGTCTGATACCCATTGGCTCAAAAAAGATATACATGGTTTGATGGCTCTTCTCTCATGATGGTGTATCCCAACTTACACTTTTATATGCAGATGAGGAGAATTGACGATCACCTTAGAAGACATGGCTATTCTGTTACATCTCCCTGTCTTAGGTGTGCTTGACCTTCGTTTGAGTGATCAAGATGAGCAACTTCATCTTATTTTAGTGAAGAAGATGGATGAGTATGATATAAAATCTAATGTCGAGAAGTGCTTCTTTACTTGGTGGATGGGGCAGTGGTGGCCAAGAAAAACGAACCCGGGATAGGTTTTAGATGACACGTTGAGCATTGCTGCGTTTTTGTGTCTATGGTTATCAAGAGAGATATTCGATGATGGTTCTCGTCTCAAGATGAAACCAATAGTGGTTCCTCTCTCTATCAAGCTAGCACAAGGTGTGGCCCTGCCTATAGGTAACTTGTTCTTCGGCTCTTTATACTCTCACCTTGACTCTGTGGTATCAGATATGCGTGCTTCCAACAGTTTTATGAAGGTGGAGACATTCGTAAACGTCAATTTCCTTCAAGCATGGTTATGGGAATATTACAAGGTATGCTCCTGGTCTTCATAAAAATTCGCTGATGAAGAACAAGTAGTAAGGATAGTTCGCTGGACACACAAACATCCAAGATCTGATACAGAGCTCATTATATTTTTAGATAACCTTCCATCAATCACTCTGCGTCCCTGGGCACCGCTTCCTCGCATAACTCAACTGAAAACTTTTGCTTCCCCTCCTGGTATTCTCTTGTCCTCTGATAATCCTACTACTGATGCCGGGGAAACTGTTTTTATATTGAGTTGTACACCTGGTTACCTTTTGTCGATATTTATGAAGTCCTACATGATAGAATCTTATAATATTGACAGGGATGCTCGTCAGATGGGGTTTTACCAAGATGTTCCTTATTGTCGTACTTCTCCCCCTTCTCTAGATAGGTTAAATCTTACTTTAAATCGGGGTTCTAATGTAGAAGGGAAGATTTTTCCATTCTTGACCTCTGATAGAAAGCCAGTAATAACTTGCGGGTATAAGAGATACTGGCAGAGTGAGCATGCTTGCTTTTTTGAATTTTTTCAAACAGATTTACCAGAGTCACATGATTTTCCTTCTGCCATGGTCTTGTTGAACCATCCTTAATTAAAGCCTCTTCATGTTAGTAAACATGTGGCTTCGTCTGAGCCAACTCAAGTAAGTATTCAAGTTTATGTATTTTTTTTTATTGTATGCATTTAATGTCTCCACATCTCTTTTTGACTATAGAGGAAGTTAGGAGAAACCTCGAAGTTGGAAAAAGAAATCACGACAGTCCCCAGGTGGTAGAGATTAGATCGAAGAGACGTGCTGGTGGAATTCGTTCCAGTGTCATTGATTCTCCTATTCCAGAAGTAAGAATCTTTCACTTTTGATTTATTATGAGTAAATTCATCCTACTTGACTAATTATATTGCCTTGCATAGTTCCTCTCATGTTAGAGGATTTTTGACACCTCCACATGGGCAATTGAATCCATTTGCTAGACTTGTAACAGAAGTAAGGGCTGAGACAGACGGTTTCTGAGGTAAGTAGTTTGCTCTACCTCTTGAATGGATTTATCCTGCAGCATGGGTGATTATGTTCTCATTATTCTTATTTTTTAGAGGAATACACATATGATAATAAAGAAAGCGATGTTTTCAAAACTGTTTCAGAAGGTGATCAAAATAGTTGTCCTGCCTCAGAAGAAGAAAATAATAATGGCTCAGGAAATAACCTTGACATTTTGAATGACTCAGAACACGTCCAGGTGAGTTTTTATCTTGAATTAACCTTATAATATCTTAGAAATATCACTTTAATGAAGTAATTAATGAAAACTTGAATGAAAATCATGAGCAATTTTGTGAAATTTCGTTACGAGAAAAATTCAGAAATAATGCCTTTACTGAAAACGCTATAGAATTCCCATACAGAGTCCTTTTTAGATGGTATACCCAACTTTTTATGCCCAGACAACCATTTATCTCCCAACGCGGGAGATTTTGGGTTTTTGAGACCATTTAGGGTCCCAAAAAAGACGTAACAGTAAAAAGTCAGAAAGAATTCAGAAATTTTTCAGATGGAGATAGTCGAGAGTTTTGATCATATCTCTTAGCTCGTTTGTCCGATTTCCATGATTTTTTGATGTTGTAGAGTATACCAATAAAAAGAGTTTGGTATATAACTCATCTCTAAATTCGTTACCAATTACTCCCATCTTACGACTTTGTACAGGATAACATGAAATTGCTTCTGATGAGCTTATTACGGAAACATGTTTTTAAAGCTCTGGAATAATTTGTTAGAGTTTTGAATGCTTCATGAAGTATATTAGCATAATTAATCCACTTTTATCCTGAAAATCCTTGTTGGAGCTTGAATTTCACATTTTTCATCAATTGGTGATTTTACAGGGCGAAAGTAGAGAAGAGCGTAGTAGCCTTGAAGAAGCGTCGATTGTAGATCAAGCTGCTAAGACTGTTACTTCTTCTTCTCAGAAACCCTTTACAACATGATTATTGATGTATAAGACCATATTAAAGATACCATAGAGACTGAAGAAAACATGGTGGTGTCTGAGTATCCTGGTGCAGGTCTTCCTTTTCATCCTCCACTTAGTAAGCCACTTCCAAAACATGTGCTCATTGGTGTCTTCAGTGTTCAGAAGAGTATGCTGAATTTTACACTCAGGTATAAAAGAATTATGGTCACATTGCAACTACCAAGAAATATGGAGACCCAACTGTGCTTGCTTTTTTGTGTGAATGAAGTACTTCCTTTTATGTATGAAATGTGTATTGTGACCAGTGTTACTGTTGCTGAGTGGATGTTCACAAATTGGGGATATCATCTGGAAGTATGTGATAGACTTGAATTCAACACAGGTGGCAGCAAGCATGATTCCTTCTTCTGACCTTATTGAACAAGGAGAGGCAGATATTGAAAGGTTGACTCAAGAATTGGAGTTGAAGAAGGCTGCTCTCAAAAATATGAAGGAGGCCCTCTCTAAAAGGAATGAGTCATTATTGGCCGGCTTCCCTTAGGTTTTATTCTGCACTCTATATTTTTTATTTTTTTAGAGAGATGATAGACTTATTTGTTTATTTGATTTGGTTTTGAATGATTGGATATTTGGTAGCTGTGTTAGCAAGGATTTTATTTGGATAGGAAAGAATTTTTGAAATAATAGAATTAAAATTAGATTACTTGAAAGGGAATTTGATACTGAATGCGAATGTCTTGCTTACTTTTTGGAGGAATTGAACTTACAATGAATTAAAAAAATTTCTCGGAATGCTTCAAGCGCCAAATGATTTGAGCCACTTCTCATGTATTGCTGCCTCTACCGATTTTCCATCTTCATTAATTAACTTGTAGTATCTACTAATAGTAGCTTTAGCAACCATGACTGGTCCTTCCTAGCCAAAGTTTATCTTAGAATGACGATTGCGTCTTGCTGCTTTCATAACCCAGTCTCCTTCTTAAAAAACATTAATTCTCATTGTCTTAGCTCTTAATATGTGTTGTTGGTGAGGTTTTTCTTTTGTCTCTGCACAAGATCTTGCATTCCATGCGTATGGAGATGTAGAAACTTTTCTAGAGTAGTATGGCACGTGTAGAAACTCTCGTAGTGTTATAGGAAAAGATCCATGATGTTCCTTGCCACGATTGGAGATCGGGTGAGTGATGAATGACTCAATATGATGTTGAGATTGAAGAGGAGTCTGCTTCATCCACTTAGCAAAATATTGAAGAGGTGAGGCTATCCATTTATAATGTCTGACTAGAGCAGCGTTGAGTTTTCTAGCAAACTCAAGTCCCCAGCTATAGGAAGTGTGAGGGACATTGAGGGGTAAAGAGATGAGTTCGGTAAGTTTTACTTGAGTATGATACCCCCATATATGATGTTGTGCTTTCTCCTGGCTCTTGCTTCATAACTGCCAAGTCTTGATATTCTTCCAAATACATAAGAGGATCATCTGTCACAAGCTTCTGGTGAGATATTGAGTCATCTGCTTGAAGTGGATTCGGAAATGAAGGTGTCTTAGTAACCGCAGTCTTCTTGTTGTGTAACCATGGGCGTCCTGGGATCATGTCATAGCCCAGATCCTCATTTTTTATGTGAAACTTCGTAGTAACACATGCAGAACCCATTTGGATTTCAATATCAATGTGACTATATGCATTCACAGGCTTTCCTTCAGGATCTTGAATGGTGGTAGGTGCATGGACAGCTTCACTACGTGTGATCCCTACAGCTCTGAGTTTCTTGATAGAGATAATGTTGTTTGTAGTGCCTGCATCAATCTCTTAAATTCAGTGTTTTTGAGGCTAACAACAGTGAGAATTCCCCAATCGTACTTTTCTCCATCTTTGTTCATCTGTGCAGGTTCAATGTGTGCTTTTATTTCATTGAGTGGAGGTAGTCTTCTGCCATACATAATGTGATTGAGAGCCGTGAACAAGTCATTGCCTTGGTCCTTTGAGAGGTTGAGGAGTTCACATACTCGTTCCATCAGAGATTGGACCATCTGATTAGTAGGGTCCTCCGACATAGTAAAATGTCTGATGGGGAGAGGGTTTTTATGTACTCCTTCAGTCCCCAATTCAAGCTCTCCTGACTCGATATTCTCTTTGTATATCCGCTTCAAGGCATAATAATCACTTGTTGGGTGATTGATAAATCTGCAAAAATGACAATACTTGGGATTTGCCACTTATTCTTCTGTTGGTATACGTCGGATAAGAGGCAAGTTGATGGAACCATCTTGAATCTAGGCTTCTAAGAGTTCAATCACTTCTTCAATTGGAAGGGGGATATCTATGGATGCTGGGGCTTCTCTTGGTTGTTGTTGTTGATATTGAGCTGGTTGTGGAGCTGCAACTGCTTGATTAGGTCTTCGAGGTTGTCGGCCTACCTGTGGTGCCAGAACTAGTGCTGGTGTTGTACGCTTCGGCCGAAGGCCTAAAGTAGCTCATACTGGCATCTTCATTGGCGATTTGCAAGCGTTTTGTTCTATGGATGGGTAGGCACAGAAGAAGAGCTAAGTCAGATTCCAGCATTTACAGATGGTTGTGGGTTGAATTTTCTTTGATACAAACGCTGACTGCTGCAAGTCTCACGTACTTCTTCATTCTTGACAGGAGGCCTTGATCTCTCTAGCAGAGCAGGTGCTGTAGTAGCAGATCTCGTAGCAGCTTCTTGCAACTCAAAGAAAGTTTAAAAACAAATGTTTTCTAACAAAACGCAGTAGACTGGTATCATCCCATTGATGCAGAGTTCTACCAGTTGAAATTCAGTCACATTTGGGTCGTGACAGTCAAGAGCCTGAACTCTGAATCGTTTGACATAATCATTAAGATGTTCATTACTTCGTTGAAACATTCTTCCCGAATCTGACAATATGACTTGTTCAGACACAAAGAAGTATTTCCTGTAAAATACATTAACCATTTCATACCATTTAGGAATACTGTTAGGAGCGAGGTTGTTATACCATGTGTAATCTCTTCCAGTGAGAGATTTAGAGAATTCTCTCAGGCGTAACACATGGTTGTACTCATGTTCTCCTAATGTTTCCAGAAATCGTGAAATATTTTCACGAGCATTTCTTGTTCCATCATAAAGTAAGAATGAAGAAGATGAATATCCCTTAGGAAGAGGGATCCTCTGTATGTCAGATAGGTATGGAGGTTGGTGTTGATGAATTGCATATGAGCTCTTATTTCTGCAACTTTGGAGAAGTTGTTCCATATCCTCATGAGTAACAGAATTAGGCTAATGGCTTCTCTCTAATGCTGGATCAGGGAGAATATGAATTTCGTCTTCATCTTGAACGTGACCCCTTGATGTGTTGGTATCAGTGGTTGATTCATAAGTATTTCGAGTTTGCTATACTAGTGTTGATTTTTTTGTAAGGGTCTTGAGAAAGGTGAGAACCTCCTTCTATGTTGCATTCATCTCTGTTTGAGTCCTTGCAAGAATTTCTTGTGTCTGCACCAAATCAACAATGGTAAGAGGAGTCTGTTCATCTCTTGTCTCTTCGGTGTGCTGCTTAGGAGGAGGAGGAGTGATATTGTCAACGTGGGTATCCTAAGGAGTGTTACCTAGAGTACCATTACTAGTACTGGAAGAATTCACTTTAGGAGTAGTCTTTGATCCTGACCTGAGACGAACCATCTTTGAAATTAATAAAACTTAAGAAATTGAAGAATGAAGAGTTGCAACTGCGAGATTAATCTCCCACTGTGGCCGCTAAAATGTTTGTGGGAAAAAACGAATTGAAGGCTATTTTGGGAAAAGTGGGGTGAGCATGTGACAATTCGTCAGTCCTCAAAACATTTGCGTTGTTGAAGCACTTTGTTTAGATTTCGAGAGATCAATCTGTACAATCCTAGCCTAAACCAAGCAATAGCTGTTCCAGTCTTGCTTCAGTTACAAAGTGAGAAAGAGAAGGGTTGGTTTTAGGGAGGGAAGCGAGAGAAAGATGAGGTCAGAGTATCAGACTCTGTGGGATGTGATTGGTGTTATAGCTATGAACAATTGATTACTCGAGTTATTCTGTGTTTGATTGTTGAAACTAAGACTTGTTCTCGTGGTAAAACTTTCTTAATTGTTTCATTGTAAAAATTGTTCCCCCCATTTGTTCAGTAGATTGAACATCTATTTATATCATATCAATTATAACCACTCGACCTCTTTTCTGGAAGAAGTTTTCAATGGTTGAGTAGTGGTGAAATGGTGAAAGTGGAGCAGGTGTTGACAACTGCTCTCCACTTCGATTGCGGTTGAATAGTTGGTTATTCAACTCACAGCTCCTCTACTCAACTGCTATCAATCTTTCCAGAACTTCTCTTTAGTGGGTGCGTACTGCTACACCACATGCCGTAGACCGTCAGACCAAAACCTTAATTAATATCCCCTATTTGTGACATTTGATGTCTCGTGGAGTATTATAGTATTAAACAATATTAATGTTAAGTCGATCGAGACCTGCTCAATCGGTCTCTTGACAGGAGATTCGTCTTACTTGACTAGCTAAAGAGTCTGGTAGACTAGAATTAAATAGAAATGTCTTGATTGACTAGCTTATGAGTCTAACAGACTAGAAATATGTATTTATTTATGAATATAGAATTTTGTATCCATCTTGGTCAATTTTGCATTGATAAGAGCATGCAGCTGAGCATGAAAAATTATATGTGAGGCCTCAAACAACAATATTCGTGAGAAGCCTAGTATAGTTTAGGATTTTTTGAGATTTGGTGAAACCCTAAAACATTAAGACGGAAATATTCACGTGAATATAAGAGGATCAAGCCTTGTCTTTCACGTGAATATATAAGAAGAGGGACACAAATAGAAGAGGAACACAAGCTTGTCTTCTAGCGGGAAAATATAAGAGGAGGGACGTCAAGCTTGTCCCCTCGTTAAATATTAGAGGAGGGACGTCAAACTTGTCCTCTCGTTAAATATAAGAGGAGGGACGTAAAACTTGTCCTCTCGCTAAATATAAGAGGAGGGACATCAAACTTGTCTTCTCGTGAATAGAAGAGGAACCAGACTAGCTTTGGTCCTTATGTGAGAGTCTCATATTTTTATAAGAAGCAGGACAGTCATGTTTTACTCTTTGTACTCAGCCTCACACGTTGAGGGTAAAAGAGTAAATTTGCTAACTTTTGACAAGAAATACAAGTCGTGTGGACTTGATTCTATTTTTAAAGTCTTGTATTGAGAACAGTCGTATAAGCTTAGTTGCGTGACTAGCATACACATTGGGAGCAAGAGAGGTAGAGATGTCTCCCTCTCTTTAAAAATTAGGGTTTGAAAGATTCTGCCAGAAGGCTAGAAATTCATGTTTTACTCTTGTACTCAGCCTCACATGTTAAGGACAAAAGAGTAAAATTCATAATTGTTAGAGAGAAACATGATGTCCATGCTTGGTATCTCTAGTAAACGTGCAAGCTTGACTTCGAGAAGCAAGACGCGTGAGCAATAGAGCTTAGAGAGCTAGACAAGCTAGAGAACTAGAGAATATTAGGGTTTGGGATTTTTGGCACACTTTTGCAACACTTATAAGTGTTGCAAAACCGTTCTTCAAACCCTAATTAAGTTTAAGAGGCATTTTTCGTCACACTTTTTGTAAAATTATAAGTGTTACTAATTCATCCTCAAACCCTAATTAGGTTTTGGAATACTTTTTGTCACACTTTTACAACGTTTGCAAGTGTTACAGATTTATTTTTAAATCCTAATTAGGGTTGGGAATTTAGAAAACGCTTTTGACACATTTATGAGTGTTGCGAAGCGGTTTAAAACCCTTTTTGAATTCTTTTACTCGTTTTGCATTGGTTGTCTCTTTAAGCAAAGGATCAATGCAACTGGGTATGATTTTTAGCTAGTAGAAGCTATAAAGTCATATTTTATTTAATTTAAGCACAATTGTGGTACTTTAAATAAATATATATTATTTTAATAGGTTAATATTGTTCAATTTGAACCTAAATATTAACGTAAGTAATTTTGGGGATTCAACTGTGGATTATAACACCCGAAAATAATATTCAAATTGCTCTATAATAGTGTGCAATACATCTAGGAGCCTAAGAAATTTTATGTAAAGATCATAGGACATCTGAGAAACTTGTCGTGTGCGCCGGTATTGTTCTGATGATTTTGTATAGTGATGAATATTGATTAAACTCATCGATTTAATCATATATGTTGGCCAGACATATAGAGAGAGGCCAGGGATATGCGCCTAAGATAGAGTAGAGATAAGCGCCTAACCGAGAATTCTTTTACAAAATCTTAAAAATTCAGTATTTCTCAGATCATAGTCTTGAGAGATAATTCACTATTTTATCCTTGTCAAAAACCCACCATCTACACCTGGATGTTGAAATTTTACTTGCTTTGAAATCGATTTTAACCCAAATTGTAAATATAATTCCATTCATTAAACACTATTTTATCCCAGTACATAATTTACAACAATAATTGCCCTTAAAATTATTCTAATATCTCATAAAAAATATGAAGAAGTCCCTAAGGATATCAAAATGAGGTTCAAGTGTCAAATTTGAACCTTTCCACTTTCTCTATTACTTTCTAGCTTGAGATACTACCTCATCATCAATTTCACCTTCAAGTCCAAGTTCATTACAAAGACAAATTAAACCCGTATATTATTTCACTTTTCTTTGTATATCCATAAATCGATAAAACAAATAAGGTACATTATGGTTGTTAGTGTTACCGGTGTCGTTACAGAAGTTGTCGTGAATATTTTTCTAATAGCTAAGACTGACCATCTTTTCTTCGTTCTTCTCTTCTCTTTGGATAGCATAGTACATAGTTTTTGCAAAAAGATATATCTTCATCCAAACTAAAATTGGGTTGATGCATTTAGATGTATAATAAAGTGGGAACGTAAGAGCTTTGGATGGATAGTTTGGATGTAGAATGTGTTATTTTGATTTGGTCAACTGAGTATATATATGTGGAGTTTTTTTCCATTAAATACCTACCGAATTAGTGTTATAACGGCTCTATTTTCAATCAATACCCACCTAATTAGTGTTATAACGGCTCTATTTTTCAAAAACACCATAATAATGAGTGTTTTAGTCAAAAACCAGGGCAACTTACGGCTAGGAAATGGAGTATCGACCCATCCGTATATTTTGTTTATGACGAGGTATTTAACTGGATCCAACCGTTAACAATCTATCTTTTACCATTTGTGGATTACTTGTAGTTAACATTTGTGGACAAGCCGTCCGTAACTTTCCCTGAATCTCTATAATTTTTTAATGTAATTGGAATTACACATATAAAACACTAATATTGTCTCATAACAAGTTTCATTGAAGGAAAAGACATTACAATAAGGTAAAAGAACAAAAGTACATCACAACGTTACACTTAAAGAGTTAATCTATGTTGAAATACTCAATATTTTTTTTAACACTTCGTAGCATTCACGATGGTTGAAATTCTCCACACTGACATCCTTATAGCGTCTAAGAGCAATCTACTCTGAAAAAATAAAATCAGAAATAAGTTAGTTCTAATCGGATTTGATAAAAAAAAGTTATTGAGATATACTTACTCGTCTCCCACTATCGATGTGAGGATAACTTGCCTTCATGTCATATAATGCCCTTCTAAAAATATCACATTTATCATAGAATTTTTCGAATCTGGACTTGATTCCATTCATTGTTCTTGAACCTTTATTCCCGTCTAACGCCACAAAAATGTGAAATACACGGTTCCAATTACAATCCGTGGTTTGAGAAACGTTTTTGTTTCGACCTGAGTCATAGTTTGTGACCGTCACCCATGCCCGAACTATAGCAATATCTTCTCCGGTGATGAATGCAGAAGCGATATTTGTGTTTCTTTTAAGAATGAATGAGAAAAAATTGACAAGAAGAATAAGGATAATTTTGAAGAAAATACTTCCTCTATATATAGACGAAACACCCAACAACTATATTTTTTTTAAAATCAGGTCGTTGGGGAGAAAGTGTACTACTCAACAAAAACAATTATTGCTTTTGTTGAATTTTTCTTTAACTTACGGCTAGGAAGTGGGTGTACCGACCCAGGCGTAGGCTAAATTTACGGTTCTTATTCTTAAGTAAACCCAGATGTAAGTCAAACTATTTGAGTTGGCTACGGTTGGATTTTATGCTCGCGCCAGCCGTACGTCAAACTAGAAGCAGTTATTGTGAATTTTGAATTTGTCTGACTCACCCAACGACTTTTTTCTTTGAAAAACTAGCCATTGGGTAATTAAATCCTATAAAAGTAAACATGTCCCTTGTATTCTCATTCTCACCTGTCCATTTCATTCTCACCCGTTCCTTTCCAACTCATTCTCACTCGTCCTTTTCAAACACTAGATATGGTTACTCCATACACTAACGATGAAGATGTTGATATTGTTTGAGCGTGGGTTACGATCACAAAGCACGACTATGATAGAGCGTAAATTACCTAAAATAACCAAGACATTAACATGGATCAGACATCCGATTCTTGGTGGAACCGTATATTTATGATTTTTGTGGGATTAGACGGAAATTGTAATGATAGGACGTTCAAACTCATTAAGAAAAGGTTCGAGAAGATATTTCAACGATTGGAAGCTTTGAAACAGGAAATGAAAGCTGTAAAGGAAGATCATCCCACCAAATCCAGTGTGACAAGAGTAAATATGTCAATCAATAAGTCGTTCATTAAAAATAGTTTTCAAACGTACAAACTTACAATTGATTTGTTTTCAGTGGGTGATGGTTCTTGACAGATATGAAACTATCCATGACAAAAAATTTAAGCATGAGGATTGATATCGTATTTTGGAAGAAAGTACCTATGATTTCAACCTATATGATTAAGTGTTTAAGTGTGATCTAATGATCTATTCTATTTCATTTCCTTTAGTTATTCCTTTAATGTAACGCTTTGAAAGATGTATGCCTTTTCCTTTAATATAACGCTATGAAAGATCTATTCTATTTTATTGATGTATTCCTTTAATGTAATAAATGATATGGTTTTACGAATTCCAAAACCACAAGCCTCATAGGCAATTACGGTCAGGTTTATTCACAAATCTAGTCGTAGTAATAAAATCAGGGTCACTTACGGCTAGGTCAGTGTTAAAATCTAGCCATATTTTGAAAACTCAGGGTCACTTACGGCTAGATATGTGTAAAAACCTAGCCGTAGACTACTCCTAAGGGTTTTTACGGTTGGTTTTTATATTATTCCCAACCATAAAACTGACATAAATTAGCGGACACCTAGCTGTAAGTGACCCTAAGTTAAGTTTTTTCAGTTATTTATACTTTGAATCACTTAACAATAAAAAAGAAACTACAATCTATTCCATTCATTCAAGTTATATTAAGAAATCCATATTCATGATAAAAGAACAATAAAAACAAAGGAAATGTTTAAATCCATAATCAACCACACTACAACAAGGAAAGTCTTAGATAGCAAATGATAAAAACAATAAGTTTCAACAACTCCATAAGTCATTCATCCACTACGACAACATTCTCTTGGATATCCCTGTCAGGTTTAGCTATCTCTTTAAGCCTTTGTAGAGTTGTTCTTTGTTTTTAAACACTCAAGGACTCCCCAGCTTCAATGGAACGGATCAAGTACTTGACCAACCACTTTGTTCGATTTCTAAAAATGTTACAAACAAGCAAAAATTGGGAAAAAAAATAAGTTTCACATTTGTAATTACGGCTAGGAAAAACTACACGACCCAACCTTAGGGAATGTTATGATTTCGCAATCGTAAGAATGGCATAAATACCCCAAACACTATAAAATCCAGATTCACTTATGGACAGGAAAAACAAGCTGTAGGATACTACTTACGGTTGGGAGTTCATCTTTTCCTAACCGTAAATTAAATCTACGGCTGGGAGTTAATCTTATTCCCGCCGTAAAGAATTATTTACAGTTGACAAATGTGGTTGACCTAGCCATACATAGTTCAGATTTTTTTTTAAAAAACCCTAACTTTGTAAATCAAGCCAATTTATTTAATAAAAACCTAATATCAACAATAGGTTTTTGATTCTTACCTAGTAGTAGACATTTATATAGGATTACCTGGTGATTGAACTTCTTCATTCACCGAATCAATATAATCAGTTGATGGTGGATCAACAACTACACTTGTTTCATAATCAGTTCATGGTGGATTCAAATCGAGTCTTCCTAATCTTGTCACTCTTAATCTTCTCATCTAAACAACGCGAATTTTTTTCAATTGATAATCGATAAAAAAGAGGAGGTTAGGAAGAAGAAGAGAGATATAGAGGAGGAATTAGATTTAGGTTTTCATTTTGTTTTTTAGATTTAGGATATATTTAGTTTATTATGGAGGAAGGGTAGTGAGGTAATAATACTAATTAAAGTGTATTATTGACTTTTGGTATAGGTTAGGTCCCCCCATCTATGTTTTAGACATTTTAATCCATTGTATCCCCTAAGAGCAAAAGTCTGCAGCCCCAATAATATGGTTCTTTATTAAACCAATTCCTCGGTGTTGGGTATTTTTAAGAGGGAATGTGGGGTTTTCTGACGTGTCACCAAAAGAGGGAGCAAAGAAAAGGTGGGTCTAGAGTTTAGACATGCTGAGTTTTTGGACACCAAAAACAAATTTCAAACAATCCAACACCACTTACCGAGGGATGTGTCACGCGGGATAACCCATAGACTAGTAGGGGCATTTTTTTAGGTTGGGTAGGACTCAGGTTTGCGTCACGCAGGACACTATCCACGGTAAAGCTAGTATTTTCTGAATTTCAAATCTAAAAACAAACACTATGGTGAAGAATTTCTTGGCTATGATATAGATTAGTAGGCAAGAAAAGAGTTAGAGAAAAACCAAACACTATGGCATCTGGATAATTATATTGATGGAAACTCAATTTTCGTATCATAGGTAATATCATATAAGAGACGCATATTTTCGCCTCACTTCTTATTCCTCTTTTTACTCTTCAAATTCCTTTAAACCCTGGCCTCTTTATTGTCCCCTTTTGATTTTGAAGGTGTTTTAAGTTGAATTATTGCGTTAAAAACCCTGATTGGTACCACCAACCACGAGTTGATCTTGTTCAACATATTAAATTACGTCCTGATAAAGGGTTGGCACAACCAACAGAGACATAAAATTTTGATGGTTCAGATGTAGAATACATAGTGGAAACTTCATCAAAAGGAGAATCATTAGATGAAGAGTATCTGGGCAAGCTGAAATTGGTTGATTTAAGTATTATAAATAAGTTCATGGTGAAGCTGAAGATTGAGGATTTAAGTATTAAGAACAAGTTTCAGATGAAGTTGAAGGTGGTTGTGGGGATACAGGTGAACATGTTTAAAGATGGACACGTAGAGGATGGATGATAGAAACGTTTTTGTTTCTTAATTGTTCTCATATTTATATTGCTTTTTCTCAATTTTGTATTAATATTATTATTTTTATTGTATTTTTAGGTATTTTTGAAGAATAAACTCTTGTGGAAAAATGGGCTTTAAAAGTTATAAAGGCACCCGTACAATGGATAGGGGCACCCCCTTCTTTTTCACGGGAGAAACAGATTTTGACGGGAAAATAAACTTTGAAAATCCAGTTTTCCTGGATCGATTTTGGGGGAGATTCGATCGATGATTTGGATTGGGCTGGACTCTTTAGGATAAACAAAGATGGTAAGGGTGTTTGCTTGGGTAAAACAGGGCCAGATCATTGGTTTCGGAGAAAACAGGGGAAATTTATTCCCGTGAAATATTCTTGGGATTTTGTTTGTTATATTTGGAGATTGCGTGAGTTTAATTGCATCTTGGACATGATTGTAACTTGTTGGAGTGTGTCGACTGCGAGAAGACGCGTGAGAATATAAAATAAGGAATTATTTCCCGTGTACTGCAGAGAAAGAAAGAGGAGTAATTGCGAGATATTTTTGAAGATTTCTTGGCTCTGTGATTTATAAAAAGGGTGCTAGGAAGTCAAGAGGAGATAGAGAGTTTGGGAGAGATCTCAGGAGGCTAACAGAGGGGAGAAAAATCATTTCAGAGAATTCTTCTCTGCTGCTGAAGAACACGAAGAACAGAGGCTACGACAATGGTTTCTTCAACCTCTCTGCCATGGTTTCTTCAATTATTTGCAACATTTATCTTCAGTTCTGCAACATTTATCATCACCCTTGCTTTGTAACAGTGAGTCTGTAACGCCTATAAATGTTGCAAACTCACTGTTTTCTTTATTTTTTCCTCCTTTTTTATCATTTGTAAACACTTTGAGACATGAACCATTATTTTGAGCAAGTGAGTAATATGAGGAGCTAAAACCCTTTGCTGAGGCGACGGAGGAATCCATTGTTCCAAGAAAAGTGGTATATTTCTATTTTAATTGATTTTTGCAATTTCTTTTATGATTATTTGCTTTGATTAAAAATTGATTTAAGGATTTTTATTAAACAGTTGTGATTTCTTTTGATAGAGCATGCTTAGCCTAGGGTTTTTGATGTTTTATACTTTCGATTTACAATTGTTACTTTGAAAATCTAGTTTTACAACATATTAGAATCATTTTAAATGTAAAGAATTGCATGAATATTGATTAGACTGAATCACTTTAATTGGTTAATGGTGGAATCCTGAGTCTTAGTGCCTCTTTAATCTTGATACCAACTTTGTTTTGATTTTTCTAGTTTAATTATTAGAGTTTGAATCTAAAATCAATCTTCACAAGTTTGAGAGTTTGAAACCCATTCTTACCACCATATACAATCAACATCAATGGATAAGTCGATTTCGATGAAGACGGAGATGAAGATGAATATGGAGATGTATAATTGAACCAACCTTAAAAGAAAGAATTAAAATTTAAATTACGTATGTTCATTCGACTATTGTGTTTCAAATAAATGTCAATTTCTTTTATCAAACACTACTTTACTACAGTTAGGGTCCGTTTGGCACGCTTAAATCGGAGGTAATTTGAGGGTGTAGTGCAGTCAAAGGGAGTAGTCAAGGGCTACATTCAAATGTTGGGTGTATGGCATAGACCCAACTACACGACATAGCAATTACATGTAGTTTTTACTACCTCCAAAGGGCTACATTGAATACTCACCTTCTGAGGTGTGCATTGAATGCGCTCCTGTATTACACCCTCCAATTACACCATTGACAAATATTGACCACTTAATTATCTTTACATATTCAGATATATTTCCATTTATTCTCTTTAAACATCATTTATTATTATTAAATATTCAATTTTTTTATTTTTATTTTATTTTTTGGTTTCTTTCGTTATAATTTTTTTTTAAATTATTTTTTTATTATTGTTATTGCTCTTATAATATTTTAAGTTTTGGTATTTTTAGTTTATTACATAATCAGATATATTTAAATTTAGTATTTTTAAACATTTTTTATTATTATTATATATTCAAATTTTGTTTATTTATATATTTGTTTTCTTATTTTTGGTTTCTTTTATTATTATTTTTTTAAATTATTTTTTTAATATTTTTAACTTATTATTTATTATATTTTTTTTGTTATTTTTAATTTTTATTTATTATGATATCAAATATATTTTTATTTTATGTATTTTTTATTATTAAATACTCAATTTTTATTTTTTTGTTACTTTTTTAAAAATTAATTTTATCATTTTTATCGTTATTATTATCATTATTATTAATAATTTATAGTATTTTTAGTTTTTATTACTACACAATCATATATATTTTTATTTTTTTAAACGTCATTTTTCTTAAGCATTAACGTTATGTTTTATTATTAAATGTTCAAAGAATTGGTTGGGAGCCTGGCTACAAGCTGTGCTCCAACCTCTTTTTGAATAACAAGTCATATTCTATGAAAGAGATAACTGCCCACTTTGTTATTAACATCATGACTAGCTATACAATTCTTCAATCTCTTCAGAAAAGCTACAATATCTACGCCAAGCTCACCTAAGGTTGAAAAGGCTAGAATACCAAAACCGTACCCATGTGTTGAACATTTGTCTAAATATTCCTTACATTTACGAGTAACAGCGTTGGATATACTTGCCCGGTCCACCAGTGAAAGGTGAAACACCCGTGACATCACAATACACATCTTGACCGTTTTCCCAATTGTACACAAAGATGTCTACGAGTCTCAATGTGTTATTTCCGTCTGATAAGAAACCAAGTGCAGCCTCCTTTCTTTCCGCCACGCCATCTTTGAAACAAATATCTACGAAGACATCTCGGACTAGATCATGCCTGAATCTGAGTCATACATCGCTGGCACACTGTAAGGCATGATCCCCAAAAATATTCATCTCTCTGTTGCAAATTGGACACATGCTATTATCACCAAAGAGAGGTATACCTAACCTGTAACTGAATACGAAGCTTAATTGACTCGACCCAATATACTGATTAAGCCACTTATGGGTATGGCCATAAGATAATCTTGTGCATGCTTGACCTTGTTATATTTCCATAAGATAGAGTCACGCTCATTCAAATGGAACTTGGATGGAAAATCTCTCTTAATCGCATCGAAGTATAAAACTTCCAAGGAGTGCATGGGGCGGGGGGAAGTGTCGTCGGCGTTAAAAATAGAGGGAGATAAGCCAAACTTCTGTATAAAGGTGTGTAACACATACTTGAAATTGGGGCTTGAGTCTGTATTATACTGGTAATGTAGCATGGATGATTGTAGATCTCTCGTTTGAATACAAGAGGCCAAATAGTTATATTGGCTAGTATCAGCTATGGTATACATGCCAAGTCCTCCATCTTTAATTGGCAGTGACACTAATTGTTGTTGGAGAGGCCCAAAACCAGCATTGTCACATGTAATTAACTGACGTATATACTGAAACAGGTGATGATCGAAATGTATGGTAGCTTGCTGTAGCGCCAAGGGAGTAGTGGTTCTCATTGTGAAATATAAGCGCGAAACTCTTATACAGCTACGTAGAAACAACAATTCACCTTGAGGGTCTTTTAGTTTCCTGATGGAGTCCATAAGACGTATGGATTTAACTACACGTTCCATAACCATGTTGCTGCTAAAATGCAAATCCAAACTAATAGGGCCGCCAAGAAGTTTAACCCCTGACTGTGGCCTACTGATGCTGGAAGGAAACACCCCTTTAATTAGGCTCATAAGGCCAACCTTCCGCCAGAACAATTCAGTTTTATTGATGTTAAGATGTAAACCCCTACTTACACCCTATGATTGTATTATCTTTAAAGCTTTAGAAACTTCTAATGTGTCACCTACAATTGTACCATCATCTAGGTACCATACAACAAAGGTCCAAGAGGGTCACCTTGTTGAACACCTTGCGCAGAAGTTAAAACATTCTTATTGTAGTAGAGTCTGGCTGGTTTAGCATTAATTTTAAATTTATTATTATTATTATTATTATTATTATTATTATTATTTAAATTTATTTATTTTTGTCTTCTTAAATTTTATTATTCTTTAATAATAAATTTTTTTAATTTTTTTTCTTTTCTAAAAAAATATTGCTTAAATTGTTTATAATATTTTTATATACATTCTTCTATTTTATTTATTTATAACTTTTATTTTCTTGTAATTAGATTTTAAAGTTAGAATCCCATGTTTGTATTACGTCCATATTATTTTCATACCAAACATTGAACTATATGTAGTTCTTATGCATGACATTACAACTATATGTAATTGGCAATGTCATATATTGCTAACACTGGCATGCCGAATTGACCTTTAATCAGTCCATTCCAACATTCCAAACATATGACATTCTAGAAATGCTTTTCATATGTGTATTTTTCTGTAGAAGTGTGGATTTGCATATATAATCATTACAATTAGAGTATGCGCATTCAACCATTTTGTGCGAACAATGCCTTACATGGTGATCTTTTGTTCCCCAGTAGTTACACTTTAACTTATTCAATTTTGTTTTAAGTTTGAAGTTTTTGCATATCTCTACTTCCTTTTTACTTTTTATAGCTTTCATAGCATCATCTGATGTTCGTTTCAGAAAAGCGGTAAAGATTGTTGGTTCCCTAGGACTTGTAAAGATTTATTTTAGACCTAATTTAAATACTAAAATAGAAAACTCAATTTAATAGTTGATTAAAGAATATAGAGAATGAGGCTAAGGATTCCACCATTAACCAAATTTTAATTGATTCAATTAATACCAATAATCATACAACCCACACATTTAATTTGATTCTAAAATATTGCCAATAAGTAGATTTTCAAAATAATAGTTGTAAATCAGAAGCATGGAACATCAAGAGCCCTAGACTAATCATGAACCATCAAACGAAAGCACAACTATTTAGTAAAAATCGTATAATCAATTATGCAAAAATCATAAAAAGAATTATAAAATTAATTAAATTTTACCACTTTATGGAAAAATGGCTTCCTCCGTTGCCTCAATAATGGGGTTTAGCTTCTCATGATGTACACTTTCTCAAAATAATAATTTATAGCTAAAAGTGTTAACAAGAAGAAAAAAAAACATATTGACACAGTAAATCTGATACGGAAATAGGCGTTGCAAAATGTGTGTCTGCGGTGGTAATAGATGAAAATCCACTGCTAAGTATACGACTGATCTTGGGCGCAGTGGATGAAAAGAATAGGTAACGGTTTCTACGACAGACTTGAAGTGTAGTCTGTTCTTCTTCTTCACGAGAAACCTTTTTTTTCTGATTTTTTCGGCTCAACCCTAGATGATTTTTTCTTCCCTCTCTTCGCAATTTATAGGTTTAGTAAACCCTATTAACCTTCCTTAATCGATAAGGAACCAAAACTATTTCTCCAAATCAAATCAAACTCGTGCAAATCCAAATCATATTACGAATCTGTTTTATGGTTAGCAAGAAAGTTTCCAGATTGTTTTCCAGCATTAAACACTCAAAATTGACGTGTCGTGACCTGTTTTTATTGTTTCTTTCTTTAGAGATATCGAAACAGGTTATTAATCCCATAAATCTCGCTTTCCAAATATCTCAAGTACTTTCACGCGTGAAGAATTTCTTTCCCGCTATTTTCAATTTTTTGAACCATAAAGAAGGGTGCCTTTATCAAACGAGCTGAATGCCTTTAACACTGGGGTGCCCTTATCTAAAGTTTGGGGGCCTTTATCACTTTTGAACCAATTTTCCCACAAAAGTTTATTTCTCAAAAATACTTGCAAAGACATAAAATACCGTAATAAGTACAAAATTAAGCACTAACAATATACAAAATTGAGACAAATCAGACAAAAAAATGTGTCTATCAAATACCCCCAAACTTATTATTTGCTAGTCCTCGAGCAAATCTAATCTAGAAAATAAAATCTAACTCACTTTTGTAGGAATCACGACTACACTTAGCACGTGCAGCTAGCCGTTAAAATCATAGGTGACCCAGAAGACGAGTGTTGTCTCGTGAGGGCTTACAAGAGGTATACCCACAAAACCTTTACTCCAAACCCTATATACTTGTGAACGATTGAGGGTAGACACTAAACATACTATTTAGTTGGACACTAAATTCTTCGGCTATGAGATTTATTACCCTATATGAATCCAATTGTTGTACACGAGTTTCCACTCAGCGTATTAAAGTTCATATAAGAATTCAAAAATCTACTAATATAGTTGTATAATGTCCCACGATACTCAGGGTCTATTAAAGTTTAATCACATGAACAGATTTAGAAGATGGATATGGAGATAATGAAGTTTGCGCATGTTGACTAAGGTGAACGGTGTTTCCCAAAATATTTGTATGAACATCAGTGCCAAGATGAATCCTAATGGATTGAGATACGCTTCCGCTGGTCTTATCCTAATACTAATATCAACTCAGCTAGTATATACAAGGGCCCCAGCGGTCGATTTATTGAACATAATAAAAAAATTATTTATTTTTTTTATTATTTTTTTTTCATTTTTTTTGGGTCTAAATACAATAATGAGGCTTGATCTCAATCACTCGAATTCATCCTAACGGTGACAACAAGGCGATACTAATGCCCCACCAAATCACTTGGAGAAACACAAAAAATTGCAAAAATAAAAACAAAAGGTGATATGGTCGAGATAGACTCCGAGATATGGTGATAACTATGTTATTTCTAACACTTAGGCCAGGTGTCCTTTTATGAATAAACCATTTAGCTGGGCACACCAATTCCTATAGGCAAGAGCTTATGTTTCCATCTACCTAAAATGGTTAGTGTCATCCTGAATAGTTCATTAGTTTCTAGACTTTGGAGTTTCATTATTGCAACTAAAAGTTTCTCCTTTACCCCCAAACTTAAATCTAACATTGTTCTCAATGTTTAAATTAAAGAGCAGTACCAAAAAGATAGGTAAATAGAGGAATAAAGAGGTAAGTCAGAAAGATAGTACCTGGTTGAAGCTTCATAATCCTTATACGGAGAATAAGACTGAAAATAAAAACCTAAAATCGAATAACAAAAAGCTACTAATATACATTAAACACCCTTGATGGTCAATCAAGGTAGACAGGGTCTTCCAGAGGGACCTCCTCAATATCACCTGCAGGAAAAGGCTTTAAAAAGGGTTTCAATCTCCGACCGTTAACCTTTGAAGAACTACTACCACCCGATGTCTCAATCTTCACCCGATGTCTCAATCTTAATAGCACTATGAGGAAAAACAGTGCGAACTATAAAAGGACCCGTCCACCGAGAGCCTAACTTCCCGGGGAAAAGATGTAAACATGTATCACACATAAGAACTTTTTGACCTGGAGAAAATGACTTTCTAAATATATTTATATCATGCAGAAGTTTCATTTTGTTCTTATACTCCTTAGCACTATCGTATGCATCTTTCTGAATCTCTTCCAACTCATTGAGCTGGAGCTTCCTGTGAGCTCCTGCCTTGTCAAGTGAAAAATTAAATTGCTTTACAACCCAATATGATCTATGTTCTAACTCGACGGGTAGGTGACATGCCTTGATAAAAAATAGACTATAAGGTGGCATTCTAATATGGATCTTAAACGTAATACGGTAAGCCCATAAGGCATCAGTAAGCCTCATAGACCAGTCTTTCCTATTAGGATTAACTGTTTTCTCTATAATATGTTTAATTTCTCTGTTGGAAACCTCTACTTGACCACTAGTTTGTGGGTGATATGGGGTAGCTACTTTGTGAGTAATACCATATTTCTTCATCAAGAGCTTAAATTGTTTATTACGAAAGTGTGACCCTCCACCACTAATTATAGCTCGCGGTGTACTAAAACTTGCAAATATGTTATCATTCAAAAACTGTACCACAACCTTGTGGTCATTCTTTTTACACGAAACCGCCTCATCCCACTTAGATACATAGTCTACGGTGACAATGATGTAAAAATAACCAAAATAATTAGGAAAATTACCCATAAAATCAATGCCCCACACGTCAAAGACCTCAATAAATAAAATAGGGTTCAAAGGCATAATATTTCGACAGGAAATGATTCCTAACTTCTGGCAACGCTCACAAGCAACACAGTAACTGTGGGTGTCTTTAAACAACGAAGACCAGTAGAATCCACACTGCAATATCTTAGCAACTGTCTTCTTAGTACTAAAATGACCCTTACAAGCATGATCATGACAAAAGGAAATAATACTGGTCTGGTCACTCTCAGGTATACATCTCCTAATAATTTGATCTGGACAATACTAAAACAGATAAGGATCGTCCCAAAAGAAATGCTTTACCTCAGCTAAAAAACTAGAATGATCTTGTTTACCCCAATGTTGAGGCATTTGACCAATAACAAGATAATTCACTATATTCGAAAACCAAGGTAATTGGGAAACAAATAAAAGTTATTCGTCAGGAAAAACTATCTCTCACAGGAGGGGAATCAATAACAAGCCTAGACAAGTAGTCTGCTACTACATTTTCTGCACCCTTTTTGTCTCTAATTTCTAGAGAAAATTCTTGTAACAAAAGGATCCATTTAATCAATCTAGGTTTAGTATCCTTCTTGGAAAGAAGATACTTCAAAGCATCATGATCAGTAAAGACTACAACCTTAGAACCTAAGAGATAGGATCCAAGGCAAAAACAATGGCTAACAATTCTTTCTCTTTGGTAGTATAGTTCAGTTGGGCATCATTTAGGGTTTTGTTGGCATAGTAAATCACATGCAATAATTTGTTTTCTCTTTGTCCTAAAACAACACCAATAACATAATCTGAAGCATCACCCATGATTTCAAAGGGTAAATTCCAGTTAGGTGTCTGGACAATAATGATTGCAACGAGGTCTAGAAATCAAGATAAAATCTTAATGAATCGACGATAAAAATCCTTAGGGGTGGTAGTGAGGAAAGTCTTAAGATTCTCGAAAGCCTCTAAACAAGCATCACCAACGATAAACTTAATATCTTTTGCAAGCAGATTGCAAAAAGGTCTAAAAATCAAGATTCCTTAATGAATCGACGATAAAAACCTGCATGCCCTAAGAATGACCTAATATCTCTTATGGTTTTGGGAACTTGTAAATTCTTAATAAGGTCAACTTTGGATTTGTCTACCTCTATACCCTTAGAATATATGATATTCCCTAAAACAATTCATGATCGAAGCATGAAATGGCATTTTTTCCAGTTAAGCACTAAATTCTTTTCCTTATACCTAGTCAACACAAATGTCAAATGATGCAAGCACTCATAAAAAAATGACCCAACTACTGAAAAATTATCCATAAAAACCTCTAAAAACCGTTCTACCATGTCAGAAAATATGCTCATCATACAACGCTGAAAAGTAGCGGGTGCATTACACAACCCGAAAGGCATGCGTCTATATGCAAAGGTACCAAAGGGACATGTAAATGTGGTTTTCTCTTGGTATTCTAGGGCAATAACAATCTGGTTATAACTAGAATAAGCATCTAACAAACAATATTGACTATGTCCAGCTAATCGCTCAAGCATTTGGTCGATGAAACGAAGGGGAAAGTGGTCCTTCTTTGTGACCTCGTTCAATTTTCTATAGTCAATACAAACACGCCATCCCGTGGTCACTCGGGTTGGGATTAAATCATTATTATCATTCTGGACTACAGTGATACCTGATTTCTTGGGAACAACCTGAACGAGGCTGACCCACTTACTGTCTGAAATGGGGTAGATAATACCCGCATCTAACAACTTAAGCACCTCAGTTCGAACTAATTCTTTCATGTTAGGGTTAAGTCGACGTTGCATCTCCCTAGACAGTTTGGTGTCATCCTCAAAATCAATTTGATGCATACAAACAGTAGGACTTATACCCTTAATGTATGCTATGGTCCACCCTAAATCTTCCTTGTTGTCTTAAAGTACGGTCACTAGCCTACTTTCTTGATCATTATCCAAGTCAGAGGTTACAATCACAGGCAAAGTCTCAGACACATATTTCAGGGTATATGGTAGTTATTTAAGGTCCAACTTAGGAGGCTCTTCTAAAGAAAGAACTAAGGTAGAACTAGAAACTAGTAGTGGTTTGAACTTAGTTTTCTTCTATTTGTATCTAACACGGTGTTAGAATCTAACAGAGCATTCACTTGATCAATGGTGCTATCATTGTCAAAATCTAAACCAAAATGGGATAGACAACTCTCTAATGGATCTTCAGACAAGATGCTTGGCAATGACTCTTGAACTAAAGTTTCTACCATGTTCACCTCTGTCTAGCTAATTAAACAAACAATGTGCTAAAAAGTAATTGTTGTGGATGAATTTTATGAACTAAAATTTAAAGAAAATAACTAAACAAATTGATTGATTGAAAAAATAGGAAAAAATTGTATGGTTTCGGATTCCACTACTTTTGACGTTTGTAAAATTAATTAATCATTACTTCAACTATTACTCTCAAATACTCAAAACAATTTTTGAACCCAATCTCATGTTTTGAAAGATTTACCGTTTTAAAATCTAACTATACAACTTTCGTTGTTATGCAAAAATTTAATTTTCATTCGCTTATAAAATATCAACAACCTAAAGACTATTCAGAAAAAATATTATGAAGCTTTTTAAAGAAGAGCAAATTATTAGTCATTGAAAAGCATAATTATGGAGTAATATATCAAAGAAATTAAAAACTAATAGATACACATTAAAAATAGCTTCCTCATATACCCTAGAGAAATTATTTAGCTACTCATGACAAAAGAGATAAAAGAAAATTGAGAAATCATGGTTTTTATTACTATAAAAGAAAGCTTACAATTTTCTTGTCTATTTAACAACTTATCTCTAAAGCAGTGAATAAAGGATGTCCCTGGAGTGCAGTTGAATAAGACTGCTCTGAAAAGGCTAAAAGAAGGACGGCTCTTAGGTGCATTAAACTCAGGAAGTGTTGTTGTTAGTATTGAAGAAACTATTGTGATAACTATTGAATATAAAATAAAGGATAACACTATCATCGACAGTTTAACTGTGTTGTATGTTCTTCTTCCTCCTTTATTCGCCTGAAACTCAGAAATTTTTTTTCTCCAAATGGTTTTTCTCCTTCTCTCTGTAACTCCCTTTGCTCGACCCAAACCTCTCTATTTATACTGCCCAGCATATCTCCTCCCAAATATTTTCATTAATGAGAATTGAATCTTGGAAATCAGATCGAAATCTCGATCTGGTTTATTCTTCCTCGGTGACATTATTCTCTTTAACTTAGTTTCTTAATTTTATTCTTTGTTGTTATAGTTGTATGAACAAGATATTTGATCATTGGAAAAAAATCCAGTAAAATAGGAAACTAATCCATATTTCAAGTGAAAGTTATTTTTTTCTCCCTAATTAGATAGATGCGAATATCACACGAGATTTGGGTCTTCAAATCGTGTATAACTCTTGTACAAATGTTAAGAAAATAATATTTGTCTTAAAACTTTCAAAATTCTCTTCCAAATCACGATCAGTTCCACAGCCGAGCACAAATATTTCTCCCTCCAAAAATGTATTTGAAATGTAAGAATATGGGTACCTTTATCAATTTGGATGGGTGCCTTTATCACTTTTTAGGGGTGCCTTTAACACATTTTAGCCAACTTTTCCATAATTATTTATTCTTCAAAAATACTTACAAAAGATAGACAAATAGCAATATTAGTACAACAATTGAGAAAAAGCAAATAAGACACATAAATGTGTCTATCAACCTCTTCAATGCACGTGTCATCTAGCTCAGGGGGTTGGTTATTAATATTAAAAATATTCAGCTTAATTGTCATATTACCAAAATATAAATTCATAATACCATTTTTTACAGTTAATGATCACATTAGATGTAGCTAAAAAATGGGCGACCTAATATTACAGATATCTGGTTCTCTGGGTCAGGGACAGGTTGGGTATCTAGGACAACAAAATCCAAAGGATAAATAAACTTGTCGACCTCAATAAGAACGTCCTCGATAATACCACGAGTAATTTTCACAGACCTATCAGCTAACTTAAGTGTCATCTAGTAGGTTTTAACTCACCCAGTCCTAGCTAGAGGTACACATGGTACGGAAGTAAGTTCATACTGGCTCCTAAGTCAAGTAACGCTTTCTCTACACGGTTGTTATCTATTGTGCAAGAAATGGTAGGGGGACCTGGGTATTTGTACTTAAGAATAGTGTTGTTCTGGATAATTGAACTTACATGACTAGCTAAAAAGGCTTTCTTAAGTATACTAAGTTTTTGTTTTCGCGTACAAAGATCTTTAAGAAACTTGGCAAAAGTAGGGATCTGCTTAATGGCTTCTAATAACGGAAGATTGATGTTGACTTGCTTAAAAATCTCCAATATATCATTAAAATTTGATTCATTCTTTGTTGGAACTAGTAGTTGTGGGAATGGGGATCTGGGCACAAATTGGGCTTAGCATGAACCGAAGTGGACTCTTTAGAGTCTTTATCAGTCTCTTCAGCTACTGGCTCAGAAGGGTGAACTACAGTATGTTCACTATCAGGCATGGTTACCTTATTGTCTACCACTTTACCGTTCCTAAGGTTCTAATTGCATTCACATGATTTGATGATTTCTCACCAGAAGAAACTTCATGAACTCCTCTAGGGTTGGGTTGTGTCTGACTAGGAACTTACCTTTTTCTCTCTCTTTCAAAGACTTATTTATCTAACTAACTTGTATTTTTAAATTGGAAATAGCCTGAGTGTTAGCCTGTATAATCTTACTATTAGCTTGTAAAGTTTGGTCAACCGATTGCTGAAATTTTGTAGTGTTCTTAGCTAATATGGTGAGAGACTCTTTTAAACTCATGATTTTCTTATCTGAAGGGTTCCGAAACTGTGCTGGTCCTGAAGGATTCTTAGTATAACCAAAACCTGGGGGAACCTTGGAATTACTAGACTGACCTTGATTTTATCCTTTAGACAATGAAAGGTTAGGATGGTTTCTCCAACTAGGGTTATAGGTTTCTGTTGGGTTAAACCTCTGACGGTTATCAAATCTAGTGTTATTGTAAAGAGCAAGGGCTTGATCTTCCTCGGTATGTCCCTCCCAAACTGACTTGGGATCTATTCCACAACTAGATTGACTTAACTCTAAACTTATCCTTTTTGTTATTGCTGCAATTTTGGCATCTGATAGACACATTTATATCTCTGATTTATTCCCAATTTGTATATTGTTAGAACTCAATTGTGTACTAATATTATATTTTAATTATATCTTTAGGTATTTTTGGAAGAGTATACAATTGTGGAAAAATTGGCTTTAAAAGCATTAAGGGCATCCCAAAAATTGATAAAGGCACCCATCCCTTCCATTTGAATTTCAACTTTGGCGGGAAAATATTTTTTCTCTTTCTTTCGAATATGTGAAGATGTGTAATGAAGTTTTGGGTTGATTTCCGGGAAATAACAACGTGAATATAATGTAGCCTCATAAAAAGGAAGTTGTCCATGTTTTGGAAGGTTGAAATCAAAGAGAATATTGTTCCTGAGAAAAAATCAGGTAGCTTTTCGTTATAAAAGGAAAGAATATTCTCGGGAAGGTATTGAAATAAAGGAATTATTCTACGGGATTTTTGTTCTCAAGCTTTGTTATGGCAACAACATCGAGTAGAAGGAAAATATGGTTCTCAAGAAAAAAACAGAAATCAAATCAAGTAAAAGAAAATCAAATCGAGAATAAATATGGCCGAGAAGATTTTTTCTCATTAAAAAGAAGATTTGGATGCTGAGGTGGTTGTGTAGTATACATAAGAGTTGGGGTTGGAGTTAAGAAGAGAGCTAGAGATCGAAAAAAAACAGAGAGAGAAAAAAAACTTCCGAGTTGCAGACGAAGAAGGAAGAAGAAGACAAAGATAATACACTTCAAAACAGTCGCAAAAACTGTTGCCATATCTTTTGAACTCAACAGATTTAGTGACAGTTTATATCTTAGTTTCTGCGGTAGATTATGCTTTTACAACACCAAATAGCAGTTCTTTTCTACTTCTACAACGAGCAGTCTTTCTGAACCTCTCTCAAGGTCCGTTCTTTATTCTTTGCTTTAGAGATTAGTCGTTAAATCGACAGAAAATTAAAGAGAAAAAAAAATCTCCCGAGTTGCACACGAAGAAGGAAGAAGAAGAAGAAGATAATACACTTCAAAACAGTCGCAGGAACTGTTCCATATCTTTTGAACTCAACAACTTTAGTTACAGTTTATACTTTAGTTTCTGTGACATATTATGCTTTTACAACACCAAATAACAGTTCTTTTCTACTTCTACAACGAGCAACCTTTCTGAACCTTTCTCAAAGTCCGTTTTTTATTCACTTCTTTAGAGATTAGTCGTTAAATTGACATAAAATTAAAGAGAAAAATCATAAGTTTCTGCCATATTAATAAAATCAAATGTTTAATCAATTTTCTTTTATTTTCTTCTCCATGAGTAGCTTAATATTTTCTCTAGGATGTAGGAGGAAGCTATTTTTGATGTGTAACTACTAGTTTTAAATTTCTTTGACATATTTACTCCAATATTGTGCTTTTAAATGATTAATAATTTTCTCTTCTATAAAAGCTTCATAATAATTGTTCTGAATAGTTTTTAGGCTGTTGAATAGCACATAATTAGGTAATTAATTAGAAATATTATAATCAATCTCTATGGACAAACCCGTATTTGCCGCTCCTACTTTGTAGTTGTCGTGCGATTGCGGCTATAGGTTAAAAAAAACCTATCAATTTTTGGCGCCGCTACCGTGGATTGAGAAATAATATCTTTAGTTAATTTTTCAATTTTGTGTTAATTAGATTAGTTAGTTTAGATTTTTTTTTATATATTTTTTTATTAGATTTTATTTGGTATTTTCTTGTCTTTATCGTGCAGATGATTATTTATTATAAAAAAAATTGTGGAAAATTGTCTACCATAAAGGTTAGTATATTCTAAAATTTTATTTTATTAGTTTTTAGATTTTATTTCCTTTTTGGTGTGATTGTGGATATTTTGTTTTTCATTTTATTATATATAAAAAAAACACCTTTGTACACACCATTTTGCATCGTCAGATCATCGATTTTTAGGAAAACCCATGGAAAAGTAAATTAAACCCGTGTCGATGGCCTGATGGGAGTTACCTGCTGAAACTCCACAAGCCTTAGCCTCGTACTTTTGACCAATCTTTGACTGTAGGTATATCCTACTAAGGTAAACCAATCTTACCTAAAATAGTGAAACCTGCATTTGTGTGTGCACAATTCTTGATAAACACTAGTATTCTTGCTTGTGTATGCCTCGTTGGAAACGTGTAGGAAATAGACTCGAAGAAAACGATCTTTGTTGTTTGAGTCCGACTCCTAGCATGTTTGTTGGTGGGTCATTCTTTATTTTCTGCAATGGGTGGTAATAATAATGATGAAAACCAAGTAAACAAAACCCTAAGAGACCGTATGAACCCTTCTAGAGTAGTACGTGAATATGGGGTAATTTTACCCATTTCTAATAAGAAATTTGATATCATATGTGGAACATTTAATATGCTTCGTACATTTAGGGAGTTAGAAAATGAAAACCCTTATACTCATATTAGCGACTTTGAAATGATTTGTGGGACCATGAATTATCCAAATGTCTCGATAGATGTACTTAGGTTGCGTTTGTTTCCTTTTTCCCTTGATGAGAAAACCAAAGAGTGGTATCATTTTATTCCCACTAAAACAATCACCACTTGGGATGGCCTTGTAGAGGCTTTATTAAGAAGTTTTACCCACACCATAAGACTGTTGATGTTCGTCAGTCTATTCAAACCTTTAAGCAAAAATTAGGTGAAAGCCTACACGATTATGTAGAAAGGTTTAATGAGTTGTTATACCAGTGTCTGCATCACGGTTTTAAAAAATCCCATATGGCCCAAATCTTGTATGAGGGCCTAGATAGTGAAACCCGTATGCAGGTAGAAACAATGAGTGGTAGAGAGTTTATCCATCAGGATCCTGATAAATGTTTTGTCTCGTTCATCGAGTTAGCTGAGAAAACTAGGCAGTGGGATTCATTGAGAGAACAAGAAATATCCAGAAACTCAATCCATAGGGTCAATCTAATTGATAATGGTTCGGATATTCTTAGTCGTCTAGAGGCCTTAGAGATTAGGAGCCAAGAAGAGTCGAGTCAGGTTACGGGTTATAACAATGAGCCTCATTTTTTACCCAAATGCAACTACCCATGACTAGGTTAGTTTCTTGCATGGAGGTATGCACTCTAAATATGAGAGTCGACCCAAGTTTGATCCATACTCAAATACCTACAACTCTGGTTGGAGACATAACCCCAATTTTTCGTGGTCCAAAGATACCCATCAGGATGGCCCATCTAGGAATCCACCATCTAATGTGAATTTTAATTATAGACCGCAAGAGCACGGCTGTCGATGAGACAGTATGCAAGTACGGTTTGTTCCACATATATTTCAAAATTGTAATTTCTAACTTTTAATTAATAAATTAAGTATTGTAGTTGATGATAAAAATAAGCAAATAAAAATAAATTAATAAAAATAAATTATTAAACTAACAAGTAGAAAGACACTAGGGTTTCAGAATCCATCAAGTTATTATGCAAAACTCTCATTTTAAATATAACTCAAGGCGATTTAGGACCAAACGATTTACGCCTCGGAAGATGTTGCGGTTAAAACTTCTTAAATTAAATGTATAATTTCTTTCGCTTGACAAATAATTAATCAATACAACACCAAGCTAGAGGACCATATGAAAGAAATTAATAAATCAATTAAAACATTCATAAAGGGCAAAGGTAAACTAAATATAAAAGTATGAGTTTCTTACATAATAATTTTGACTTCATCTTTAACCCCAGCGGAGAGATTAACAACCCATTACAAATAGAGAAGAAAAGAAGAAAAACTAATACTACTTGTCCTCTGAACTAGAAATTGAACTCTCTTTTTCTCTGGTTCCACCATTATTTATATAGATTTAAAGGAAACCACTTTCCTTTTCCATTTCCACTACCACATCATCATCCAATGAGAATGCGCCATGTGTCGGGGAAAATATAAAATCCTCCAACAAATATGTGCATGTGTCAAATAATATCTTATCATGAATTCATTATTTTCTTTATTTAGAAAATATACTCCCTCCGTTTCTAGAAAAGTTTTACTATCACTTTTTCATTTTAGCCTAAAAATAGGCTAATTTGAAAAAGTGATAGTAACTCTTTTCCTGAAACGGAGGTAGTATTATTCTTTACTAACTCCAACCATAAAGAATAATATTTTTCCATAATCTTTATTTCCTTCTTTATTTTGATTGTTTTCTTCATTAAACAAAATATCTTCAAATATCCTTTTATCATAATTAATTACAAATGGTCTCCACACTTTCTACACACGTTATGGCATGCTTACCACACTCCCATATACAAATAGTTGGTCCCATGAAATAATCCTCCATGTTTTTTCTTTCGGGATTAGCCCATTCAATCATAAATTACATCATTTCCTTCATTTTACGAACTGAACCACGCATTTTAGTCCAACGAGCTTTATTTCCTATAAACTGCAAAACTAAACAAAAAACCATTAAATATGTACAAAATAAATATAAATTAAGATATAAAATTGACATTTTTACACACTCATCACCACCAGGTTTTCCGAGGAACCCAAAATCAGGCCCAAGAACCAAGTCTGGTTGATACTAAGTTGATGACTTTAGAAGATCTGAAACTCTTAGCCAATCAGGCTGTCTAGATCAGCCAAAGGTTTGATGCCTTCGTCTTGATGAGTCAACGTAACCAACAAAATAATGCTCAAGCTATTAGAAATTTAGAGAATCGGATAAGTCAACTGTCAAACAAGCTAAATGATAGAGAAAATGGGAAATTTCCTAGCTAACCGACTCTGAATCCGAAAGGAGTCCACCAGATAAATGGGTTAGGTAGTTCTAATGAGCACGCTCAAGCATTCATTACCCTCAGGAGTCGCAAAACAGTTCAAAACACGGTAGAGTAACCTAAGGGTAGTAATCAAACTGAAAAAGAGTCTAAGGTTGACAAAACTCCTGGTGATATTAATGGGCCTGAGATATGTACAAGCCCAAGTAAGGAAAATGTCTCTGAGTGAGTGTTTACACCACCTGCACCATATCCCCAAAGGCTTGCCAAGAAAAAGCACGATACTTTTTTGAAATCCTAGAGATCTTTAAGAAGGTTAAGATAAACCTTCTCTTGTTAAATGCAATTAAACATATGCCAATTTATGTCATATTCCTAAAGGATATGTATACTGTCAAATAGAAATGAGTGTGCATAAAAAGGCATTCTTGAACCAATAAGTTAGTTCCATACTCTCACAACAGTACCCAGTTAAATTCAAAAATCCTGGTTGTCCCACTGTTACTTGTACAATAGCAATCAACGGATAGAAAATGCATTGTTATATATTTGGGCTAGCATGAGTCTTTTTCCATTCTCGGTATATGAACAACTTGGACTAGGTGAGATGAAACCAATTAGAGTTACAATTTAGTTAGCTGATAGGTCAATCAAGATTCCACGTGGAATTATTAAAGACGTTTTTGTTCAGGTAGAAAACTTTATATATCCAGTTGAATTTCTGATTCTAGACACTCAACCTATCTCAGACCAAGAAATCAACATTCTGATTACCCTAGGTCGACCGTTCTTAGCAACTGCTAATGCTATAATCAATTGTCAAAATTGTCAAGTGGAATTTCTTTTTTTTGTAATCAGAAAGTCTCGGTGAATGTTTTTAAAGCTCTCCAAGCCCCTTCGGACCATAATCACTATGATTCTGTGTGCATGATTGATTCTGTAGTTGAGAATATGATACGTTAAAAGCCTGTTTGACCCATTTTGGAGCCTACTATGATAAGGATAGTCATTTTGAAGAAGTTAATGTGTTGCTAGATTCTGCACCAGTTTTGGATTATGGGAAATGGCAACGTAAACCTGAACCTCTCCCATCCACTACAGATAAGCTTGTCCCATCTTTAGTTAAAGCTCCTACCCTTTAATTAAAGTCGCTACCAGATACGTTGAAATATGTGTTTCTAGGTAATGAGAATACTCTTCCTGCCATAATTGCCTCTGACTAAGAGCTTGATCAGGAAAGTGAACTAGTTAGTGTTCTCTGAGAGGACAAGACTACTCTTGTGTGGACCATAACATATTTTAAAGGTATTAGTCCTGCTGAATGTATGCACCATAACTACATAGAGGAAGGTGCAAAGAACTCAAGAGAAATGCAGCGACGTTTGAACCCCAACATGAAAGATGTTGTCCGCACTAAGGTGCTCAAGTTGTTAGATGCGGGTATAATATACCCCATCTCTGATAGTAAGTGGGTCATCCCTGTCCAGGTTGTCCCAAAGAAGTCTGGGATTACGGTAGTTGAGAATGAGAACAATGAATTAATGCCCATCCGAGTTACTACTGGATGGAGAGTTTGTATAGACTACCGTAAGATGAATTCAGTCACTAGGAAAGACCATTTTCCTCAACCATTTATCGACCAGATGTTAGAAAGACTAGGTGGTCATATCCATTATTGTTTTTTATATGGATACTCTGGGTATAACCAAATCCCCATAGCATCAAAAGACCAGAAGAAAACGACTTTCACATGTCCATTGGGTACTTTTTCTTATAGGTGTATGCCTTTCGGGTTGTGCAATGCACCTGCAACATTCCAACGTTGCATGCTAAGTATCTTCTCGGACATGGTGGAACGATTTTTTGAGCTCTTTATGGACGATTTTTTGGTTTTTGGTTCTTCTTTTAATGAATGTTTGACCACCTTACACTATTTCTAGAACGTTGTAAAGAAAAGAACATAGTCCTTAACTGGGAAAAGTGTAATATTATGGTTAAATCTGGAATAGTGTTAGGACATGTGGTGTCCTCTAAGAGAATAGAAGTTGATAAAGCCAAGGTTGACCTAATTTCAAAATTAAGGCCACCTAAGAATATAATAGATGCTGAAGGATAACTGTTCAAATTTAACATATTTTGGTTATTCAAAATAAGAAAAGAGAGCCTTATAGAACAAACCAGAGCAAGAACGTGATAACAACCACAAATAATTGGACTTAACAACCAATATAAGGCTTAACAAATCTCTAAGAATGTAAACTAAAGTTTAATACATAAAATTGAATGAAAGTGGTTCAAATTTTACATATTTTGGTTTGAAATGACAAAAGAGAACCTTATTGAGCAAACTGAAGCAAAAATATGATAACCACGACAAATAATTGAACTTAACAACTATTACAAGCTTTAAAGATTCTCTAAGAATTTATATCAAAGATTAATACACAAAAATGAAAGAAAAATTTTTAAATCTAACGTATTTTGTTTATTCAAAATTAGAAAAGAGAGCCTTATAGAGGAAACCACGGCAAGAACATGATAACAACCACAAATAATTGGACTTAACAACCAATATAAGCCTTAAAAAATCTGTAAGAATGTATACTGAAGATTAATAAATAAAAGTGATTAAAATTGGTTAAAGTTTTTTAATTTTTAGTTCAAAATGAAGAGAACCTTATTGAGAACCTACTTGCTATGGATACTGGCTTTGTTTTTGATGAAACCTGTGTTAAAGCTTTGAGAAGCTTAAATCTTCGTTAACTTCTTCCCCTATCATCCGACCACCAGATTTGAACATCCCATTTGAACTCATGTGTGATGCGTCTGATTACGTGGTCGGTGTTGTCCTTGGCCAACGACATGATAAAACACCTTCTGTGATTTATTATTCCAGTAAAACCCTAAATGATGCCCAGATAAACTACACATCCACTGAGAAGGAATTGTTAGTCATCATGCTTACACTTGATAAATTTGAATCATACCTTCTTGGGTTAAAGGTTATGTCTACTCTGACCATGCCGCGCTCAAGTATCTTCTGTCTAAGAAGGACTCGAAGCCCTGAATGATTATATGAGTTTTACTGTTACAAGAATTTACTTTGGAGATTCGTGATAAAAAGAGTTTCTGAAACTGTAGTAGCCGACCATATATCTCGTATCCTTGTTGGGGCTAGAGATGATGAAAGACCAGTCCTTGACACATTCCTAGAAGAATAATTGTTTTCCATCTCTCAGTTACCCTGGTTTGCTGACATTGTTAATTATTTGGTAAATGGTCAAATGCCTGAGCATTGGTCTAAACAGGATAGAGTAAAATTCTTGTCCGAGGTCAAACATTTTATCTAGTATGATCTATACTTATTCAAATATTGTCCATACCAGATCATCCGTCGTTGTATTCCTGACAACGAAATCTCCAGCGTGCTCACTTTTTGTCACTCTGGAGCTTGTGGGGGTCATTTTAGTGCTAAGAAAATAGCTTCTAAGGTCTTGAAGTCTGGTTTGTGTTAGACGTATTTGTTCAAAGATGCCAGAAATTTGGAAAGTTAATATAATGCCATTGAATCTTATCTTAATAATGGTAATATTTGATGTATGGGGTATTGATTTTATGGGTCCCTTTGTTAACTCTTTTGGCAAATTTTATATTTTGCTAGTTTTTGACTATGTGTCCAAGTGGGTTGAAGCTATAGCTACCAAGACAAATGATCGCCACGTTGTGATCTAATTTGTTAGAGACAATATTTTTCTAGATTTGGTATGCCTAGAGCAATTATTAGTGATGGAGGTTCCAATTTTTGTAATCGTTCCTTTGAATCTCTCATGAAGAAATACCCCATTACTCATAAGGTTTCTACACCTTACTACCCACAGACTTGTGGCCAAGTAGAAGTGTCTAATAGGCAAATAAAACAAATTTTTAAAAAGACCGTAAACCCCACTCAGAAAGACTGGTATTTGCGCTTAATAAAAATTTATGGGCTTTTCGAACCGCTTTTAAGACTCCTCTTGGGATTTCTCCGTATAGACTTGTCGTCGGTAAAGCCTGTAGAATTAGAACACCGTGCTTATTGGACCATTAAACAGCTAAACTTTGACCTACCAACCGCTGGTGACAACCGTAGGCTTCCACTCAATGAGTTAGAAGAAATATGTAATGATGCTTACCTAAATGTGAAAATATACAAGGAGAAAACTAATTTTTTTTATGATAAATCGATTATTCGAAAGTCATTTGAACCTGGTCAAAAAGTGCTCCTATACAATTCTCGTTTACATCTCTTTCCTGGTTAGTTAAGATCCCGGTGGTCGGGCCCATACTATGTCAAGATTTTTTTTCCACATGGCACAGTAGAAGTTGAAAATCCAAAGAATGGAGAAACTTTCAAAGTTAACGGTCAACCGTTGAAACCATTTTTGGAGGTGACCACTCATGCAGTGGAAGAATCAGAACTGAATGATCTTGTCTAGCAGGACTAATCTGCAAGGTAACCAATTCTGGATGAAGATGTTAAACTAAGCACTCTATGGGAGGCAACCCATATGATTTTGGTATACAATGCTGGTAATATCTTTCCCTATCTCTTTTACTGTGCTTGGTAATTCTCTTTGTTCATACTTTTATTTATTATCTTAAGAACATCGAGGAATTTGTTCAATTTAAGTTTGGGGTAAGGGAGAAAAATTTTGAGAGATTATAAACTCCAAAATTTAGAAACTTGTGAACAATTCAGGATGACACTAAGCATTCTAAGTATATGGAAACAAACTTCTTGGTTGTAGGAGTTAAGCGACCCAACTAAATGGTTTATTCATAAAAAGACAAAGCTCATGTGTTAAAAATAACATGATAGTCGTCACCATATCTCGGAGTCGTCAACATATCACGTTATATTTCAATTTTTTGCAACTGTATATGTTTCTTTAAGTGATTTGGTGGGGCATTAGTATCGCCTTGTTGTTGCCGCGAGGATGAAGTAGAATGATTGAGATCAAGCCCCATTATTTAAATTGAACTTGAATAAAAAAAACCTCGAATATTGACACTTGGATAGCAATATGTGAGTGTTCTCCTTGTCTCCGTCGCCTAAGAAAGTGTGGAACGCAGGATCCACGGGAACTATCATGTAAGCTGCTGAAAAAGGAACATGTGCTTGGATTCAAATAATCCAATCATGTTGTCAATACATTCAATAATATAAAAATAATGGTATATATTCAATAAATCGACCGCTGGGGCCCTTGTATATACCAACTGAGTTGAAGCTATAATTAGGATTCAGACCAGTGGGTGCGTATCTTAATTTATTAGGGTTCATCTTGGCACTGACGATAATATAGATATTCTGGGAAACACCGTTCACCTTAGTCAACATGTGCATACTTTTATTTTCATATCCATCTTCTTAATCTATTCATGTGATTATGGTTTGTTAAATTCCGAGTATCATGGTCAATGGTACGACTTTATGAGTAGTGTTTTGTTTCTTATATATGAATTTTAGTGCGCTTGAGTGTAAACTCGTGTACAACAATTGGATTCAAAACTGGGTAATTCCTCCCATAGCCAAAGAATTTTATAGCCAACTAAATGGCATGTTTAGTGTCTACCCTTAATCGTTCACAAGTAGCTAGAGTTTGGACTAAAGGTTTTGTGGGTATACCTCTTGTAAACCCTCACGAGACAAAACTCGACCACTAGGGCCATCTAGGGGTTCAAAGGCTTGTTGCACACGCTAAATGCAATCACGATGCCTGCGAAAATGAGTTAGGATTTTTATTTTCTAGATTAGATTTGCTCGAGGACTAGCAAATAATAAGTATGGGGGTATTTGATAGACACATTTATGTGTCAGATTTATTCCCAATTTGTATATTGCTAGAACTCAGTTGTGTACTAATATTATGTTTTTATTATATTTTTAGCTATTTTTGAAAAAATAAAAAAATGTGGAAAAATTGGCTTTAAAGCGCTAAGGGCACCCCAAAAAATGATAACGGCACCCATGAAGTGTTAAAGAAACATATCCCTTTCATTTGAATTTCAATTTTGGAGGGAAAATCTTTTCTCTCTTTCTTTCGAATCTGTGAAGATGTGTAATGAAGTTTTGGGTCGATTTCCGGAAATAACGACGTGAATATAATGTAGCCTCATAAAAAGGAAGTTTTCCACGTTTTGGAAGGTTGAAATCAAAGAGAATATTGTTCGTGAAAAAAAATCAGGTAGCTTTCCGTTATAAAAGGAAAGAATATTCTCGGGAAGTTATTGAAATAAAGGAATTATTCTAAGGGATTTTTGTTCTCAAGCTTTGTTATGGCAACAACATCGAGTAGAAGGAAACAAGGACTCTCAAGAAAGAAACATAAATCAAATCAAGTAAAAGAAAATCAGATCGAAAATAAATATGGCCGAGAAGATTTTTTCTCATTAAAAAAAAAATTTGAGAGAAATTTGGATGCTGAGGTGGTTGTGTAGTATAAATAAGAGTTGGGGTTGGAGTTAAGAGGAGAACTAGAGAGAAAAAAAAATCAGAGAGAAAAAAAAAATCTCCCGAGTTGCAGACGAAGAAGGAAGAAGAAGAAGAAGATCATACACTTCAAAACAGTCGCAGGAACTGTTGCCATATATTTTGAACTCAACAACTTTAATTACAGTTTATACTTTAGTTTCTGTGACATATTATGCTTTTACAACACCAAATAAAAGTTCTTTTCTACTTCTACAACGAGCATTTCTGAACCTTTCTCAAAGTCCGTTTTTTATTCACTTCTTTAGAGATTAGTCGTTAAATTGACATCAAATTAAAGAGAAAAATCATAAGTTTCTTCCGTATTAATAAAATCAAATGTTTAATCAATTTTCTTTTATTTTCTTCTCCATGAGTAGCTAAATATTTTTTCTAGGGTGTAGGGGGAAACTATTTTTGATGTGTAACTACTAGTTTTTAATTTCTTTGACATATTTACTCCAATATTGTGCTTTTCAATGATTAATAATTTTCTCTTCTTTAAAAGCTTTATAATAATTGTTATGAATAGTCTTTAGGCTGTTGATATTTTATAAGCGAAGGAAAATTGGATTTTTGGCATAACAACGAAGGTTGTAATATTAAGTTTTAAAACGATAATCTTCCGAAACATGAGATTGGGTTCAATAAGGGTTTGAGTAATTAGAGGGTAATAGTTGAAGTAGTGATTAATTAGTTTTATAAACATCAAAAGTAGTGGAGTCCGAAACCATAGAATTTTCTCCTATTTTTTAATCAATCAATTTATTTTAGTATTTGTCTTTTAAATTTAATTCGTAAAATCAACAACAATTTTTTTGTCTTAGCACATATTAGGTAATTAATTAGAAATATTTTAATCAATCTTCGTGGACAAACCCGTATTTGCCGCTTCTACTTTGTAGTTGTCGTGTGATTACGGATATAGTTAAAAAAAACTATCAACTACAAATTTCTTCAAATTCCCTATGTGAAAGTATGGGTTTTTATTCTCTTTTCCTAAGAAGATTGGAGCATCTATATGGCTCAGGTTTCAACTCATAGTTTTCTAGAGTTGTAGCTAACTTGATGCATGATGGACGAGAAGTCCTAGCGGGATTCAACAAAGCTTTTAAAGTTGCCATTTCTGGCACTATCAAAGGACTAGTAGTGACTTCTTCACATAATGTCAAGCTTTCAAAATTAAAGTTCACTATCAAAAACAGGGCTCTCTAGATAAGAGTCTTTGAGATCCTCGTTTTCAGAAACAGAACTACTAGGCTTTTCACTAATCAAACGACCTAGAATGTCTATTTTCCAAGCTCGCTCAGTGATGGTCTCGAGCGGTCTTGGCATACAAGCAAGGTTGACTCAACCAAATCAATCTTATTGAATCTAGCAAACAAAAAGCATGACGGCTCCACTTAGATTATTTCTAGACCAACTTATATTCTTCTAAAAGGAAACTAGTTACAGTTTTAGTAAACCTCTTGGACCGATCCGAATTAGATTAAGTCGTTTGAAGAAAAGCATGATAGGCTCTATGGAGCTTGAATAATCCTACCTCTTTGGCAAATGTTTCCTTGGGTTACAAGGTGGCATGAACCAACTTAAAATTAATCTTCATAATCCTTGAGTTGAGCTAACAAAGTAACCAATACAATCTTTTCGAAAGATTTTCAAATAAGCTCGTTACCCTATCAGTCTTCTTTCTAATCAAATTTTAAGGCTTAGGTTCGCGTTTGGTAACGTGTTCCTAAAGTGGGCAAGAAGGATACGGTGATGAAATCCGAACCCTTATCTTGTATGGTCAGTTCTTTCCCTTTACTATATAATAATGTCCGTTTTCAAGTCCTCAACATATATGCATACGAAGGAATACAGTAAACCCACTAGCAGGAGATTCGTGGGTTGATCGAGTTTTACCTCCTGTTCCAGAAGGGCGATGAACCGCTGAAGTCGAGTTGGGCCACTGACTCCTGTGTCAGTGTACGAACCCAAGGGGATGAGACAATATCGCAATTGTCGTCATTCCCTTTGTAGTTTATATTTAATACTATCCTTCTATATGGTTTAAAAAATAATAAAGTCCAAAAATAATGTCCTAAAGTGTCCAAAATATCCAAAAATGAAAGAAAAATTACAAAAATAATAAAAGATTTCCTAATACAGTTTTTCAAAAAAGACAAATAAAATAAAACCCTAAAAATAAAATCTTTGTCTTCTTTTTCCGATCTTTTCGCTTTATCTTTAACTTCAAGTCTTTAATTAATCACCAAAATCTTTGGCTCAATCTTTCTTTTCGATCCAAAAGTTGTAGCAGATAAGAAAATACCCAAAAACGTAAAATTAAATAAAAGAACAAAAATCCATAAATAAAACTATTACTAAAAAAAAAAAAATCTAAAATCTAACCCTAAAAACAAATCCCTGGCAGCGGCACCAAGCACTTGTTCGCTTAAGAAAAGTGGTAAAAATTGTTCGATCGCTAGGACTTGTGAAGATTTGTTTTAGACCTAATTTAAATACTAAAATAGAAAACTCAAAATAAAAGTTGATTCAAGAATTTAGAGAAAAATGAGGCTAAGGATTCCACTATCAACCAATTTTTAAGTGATTCAATTAATACCAATAATCATGTGATAGGATTTTAGATTACCTTATTTATAATAACCGCAATCGCACGGTGTCTACAATGCAGACAACGGAAAGTATGGGTCGAACCCACAGGGAGCGAGGACAATACTGCAATCAATATCTCAATTAACTAATCAAAATAATATGTTGGGATTTTTAGAATTCCGAATAAAATAATAAAACAAACTAAACTAATAAACTAACTAAACAGAGAGAGTCAGTAACCAGGGTTTTCATTATCCACCACTATTTCTATTTAATTACTGAAGTGAAACATAACTCATGAATACTCATTTATTGTTCGTTCTATCGACATCACCTATTATATGTATTAGAGTCGAAAATATCACTGGACACCCTAAGCATGGCGCATCAAAAGCCCTATGTCTCAAGCATACACCATCTAATTGTGTTAGCGAGAAATGCGAAACTAATTATAGGTTCGCAACTAATATTAGGCTCTTCTAAGCATACCCCATCTAAAGATTTAACCAAAGCATCAAATATCAATTAAGTAGACAAACATATTTGTTATCCTATTAATTTTGCGCATAGGTTACTGTATTGTACAGAACCAGTGAAGCAACAACTAATTTTTCACTAAATCAATAAATCAAAATCATGGAATTGATCTATTCAAATCATAATGGTCTGTATCAAATAAATCAATTCAATTGATCTAAAACTGTAAGTGGTTTCAACACAAACCCTAACTACAAAATTAATGAAACTTAGAGATGAGTTTCTTAAAACCCATAAAAATAATTAAGAGAAAGTAGAGAGGGAAAAGATTAAACCAAGATAGAGTAAGGGAGTTGTTTTTGTCTTCACAGTACAAGCTCCTGCTCAACCTTATTCACAGACGTCAGCCTTCTTCTTTCTTCGGTATTAGTTCCCTCTGTGTCATCCTTTTCTTCTCTTTCAATCGATCTCTCACCCTCTCACCGTTAAAACTAAAAAGAAAACCTAATAGTAAAAGTCCCCTCGGTGCCAGACGAAAAACCCCAAAACACCGAATGACTCTCTCTTTCTTTTCTCAGCTTTTTATACCTTCTAAACATGCCATATCACCTTACTCTTCAACAGCCAAACCAAAGTTAGCCAACTCTGTACCCTATCTAGCCGTACCCATTCTCCAACCTTTCACGTGAATTTAAAATGGGTCCCATCAACACAGACTTTGTCCCCTATTCTCATGTACCTCCCTTCTCTTTTTACCGTAGCCTATCACTCTTTATCTATCTAATCAAGTACCGATCAAAAGACTTCTCACTTTCTTAACCTGCACCCTACCAACTAGCCTTCCAGTCACCTACTTAGCTTTCCTTTCACCAGCCCTTGGTCCCCACCTTTTGAAACCAAACGAAAGACTAGCCATAGAAGGACGCCTAGCCTACACTAACTCTTTTACTCTGCATGTCACCCCTGCCTAGGCTTCTCTTCTTAATAAATAGCCTACGCCCTAGCTTAATATTTCACGTGACACCCTTGTCTTGACAGAAACAAAAACTAAAAACAGAAAAGTATCTCCGTCTGCTACTCTCCTGGCTGTTACTGTCTTTTCTTCCTTTTATAGTAGGTTTCCAAGAGAAAACCTATTCTCTCCATCTTGTCATGTCCAGCCATCACAACTCCAACTGTCCTGCCTTGTCAGCCTTTTCTTAATTCACGTGATTTTTTTCTCACTTTTCTGTTACCCTTCATCACACCTGCCTAGCCACAGTCAACTGCCACCTCTTGTGTCAACGAGTCAACCTAAAATCAACCCCAATTTTCTTCTTTTCTTTGAGCATCATTTGGTTGCATATCGCAAACGCCAATTAACACCTGTTTTAACCATGTTTAGTTATAGCTTTGGATTTTATGTGAACCCCCTATTAAAATAATAAAATAATAAAATAATATAAAATCAAGTACTATCAAATATAAATTAGGTGATATAAATATATAAATTTAATGCCTATCAAATACCCCCAAACCTATATTTTGCTAGTCCTCGAGCAAAACTAATCTAAAAATGAAATAAAATCCTAACTCACTTTCGCAGGAATCGCGACTGCATTTAGCATATGTAATAATCCTTTAAACCCCTAAGTGGCCTTAGCGAACGAGTTTTGTCTCGTGATGGTTTACAAGAGATATACCCACAAAACCTTTACTCCAAATTCTAGTTACCTGTGAACGATTGAGGATAGAAACTAAATAAGCTATTTAGTTGGAATACTAAATTCTTCGACTATAAGAATCATTACCATGTATGGATCCAATTGTTGTACACGAGTTTTCACTCAGCGTACTAAAATTCATATAAGAATGCAAAACTCTACTCAAATAATCATTGAACATCCGAAACGGGATAAAAGTTCGCTTTGCTCGAAATCAATCAAATTCAAACACATGGATAGATTAGAATATGGAAGTAGAAGTAATGAATGATGCATATGTTGACTAAGGTGAACGGTGTTTCCCATATCTGTCTGAAGGTCAGTGCCAGGATGAATCCTAATGGATTGAAATACACTCCCACTAATATCGACTCAAATGGTATATACAAGGGTCCAATTGATCGATTTATTGAAAATAAAACAATTATAAATGTACTGACAACATGATTGGATTAAATTGAATCCAAGCGCATGGTTCTTATCAGCATCTTATATGATAGTTCCCATGGATCCTGCGTTCCACGCTTGCTTAGGCGAGGGAGAACACACACACATTGCTATCAAAGTGCCAATACTCGATTTTTTTAATTTTTTTTCATGGAATTAAATATTGATCTCAACAATCTATTTCATCCTGGCGGCGATAACAATTCGATACTGGGCCCCACCAAATCACTTAGAGAAACATAAAATTGCAAAAATAAAAATAGAAAGTGATATGATTATGATGATTCCGAGATATGCTTGTTCAATGATTATCATGCTATTTCTAACACCTGAGTGCATTCAGATATGAATAGACCATTCAGCTGGGCACACCAATTCATATAGATAAGAGCTATGTTTCCATCTACCTAAAATGGTTAGTGTCATCCTGAATAATTCACAAGTTTCTAAATTTCAGAGTTACTTATTGGCATCAATTTTCAGAAACTCTACCCCCAAACCTAAATTTAACATTGTCCTTAATGTTTCAAACCGTGCAACCTAGAATGGTACGCAATAAATATAAATAAGATAAACAAATGTAAATTAAAGAGAATGGATTGGAACGTCTCACCTGATTGACGCAAGAAAAGCAGTATTCTCTGTCACACACATCAAACGATAGTAATAACAAAGAACACTAAAAATAAAAATAAACAAAAAGCCTAAAATCCTAAAAGAAAATAAAAACAAGAAAATAAAAATCTACCTACTGGATATGTACAGAAAGAATCCCCATACACTAATAACCTGAAAATTTGGGGATCAACCCAAAATACAATATATACAAATGACAGTTTCACAATTATATTATGGTGACACAGTGACACTGAAACTATCAAAAAGAAGGGATTACCCCCAAACCAAGTTTTTACTATACTCGGCAGTTCGTAATGAACATAATATGAGGATAAAATTGGGATTGGGGAAATACTGATTGGTTCATGCACAGTGTCAGGAATAAGCAAGTCCTCTGGGTATTTAAATGCAAAGTGATCCAACAAAACTTGAGAAGCACACAATTCTAACCCTATAGTAGGTAACTTTTGGAAGTCTAGGGGTTTAGAAACAAACTCTAAGTCGTTAAACTTAAATAAAGTTTCATCGGAATTAACACATACATCATTACCAGGTTCACGTTGCCATTTTCCACAATCCAGAACAGGTGCAGAATCTAACAACGCATTAACTTCTTCCAAATACCTATCCTCATCGTAGTAGGCTCCAAAATGGGCCAAGCAAGCCTCTAACGAATCATTAATACTATTTGTGCTAGAATCAATCATGCAAACAGACTCCATATATACAAAAAAAACTAAAATAAAAATAAATAATTGCTCCTACCCCTATAATTGGAACGGCAGAGTTCAAAGAACTCAACTAAGTATTTTCCCAATTTGAAAAGAAGTACTAGTACCTCGTATCAACATTCACAATTTAGGGTAATGAGCGTCCACCCTGTCCAAATCGTTCAATATCTAACTCACAAGCAAGAAACCCGTGAGTATTTTGCAGCAGACGAATTTTGTTGAGCTAGACGATCAGGAGCAACCCCAAAGGTACCTGAAATAAAATTCTATAACACCAAACTAGTCAAAAATAACTAAAATCCTAAAAATATATACAAAAAAAATGAATAAAATAAAAACTTAAACTACGATTAGAAAATCAAAAATACTAATTACAATATCCCACAACCGTTCCCCGGCAACGGCGCCAAAAATTGATAGGATTTTAGATTACCCTATTTATAATAACCGCAATCGCACGGTGTCTACAATGCAGACAACGGCAAGTAGGGTCGAACCCACAGGGAGCGGGGACAATACTGCAATCAATATCTCAATTAACTAATCAAAAACAATATTTTGGGATTTTTAGAATTACGAATAAAATAATAAAACAAACTAAACTAATAAAATAATTAAACAGAAAGAGTCAGTAACCAGGGTTTTCAGTATCCACCACTATTTCTATTGAATTACTGAAGTGAAACATAACTCATGAATATTCATTTATTGTTCGTTCTATCGACATCACCTATTATATGTATTAGAGTCGTAAATATCACTGGGACACCCTAAGCATAGCGCATCAAAAGCCCTATGTCTCAAGCATACACCATCTAATTGCGTTAGCGAGAAATACGAAACTAATTATAGGTTCACAACTAATATCTGGCTCTTCTAAGCATACCCCGTATAAAGATTTAACCAAAGCATGAAATATCAAATAAGTAGACAAACATATTTGTTATCCTATTAATTTTGCGCATAGGTTACTGTATTGTACATAACCGGTGAAGCAACAACTAATTTTTCATTAAATCAATAAATCAAAATCATGAAATTAATCTATTCAAATCATAATGGTCTGTATCAAATAAATCGATTCAATTGATCTAAAATTGTAAGTGGTTTCAACATAAACCCTAACTACAAAATTAATGAAACTTAGAGATAGGTTTCTTAAAACCCATAAAAATAATTAAGAGAAAGTAGAGAGGGAAAAGATTAAACCATGATAAAGCAAGGGAGTTGTTTTCGTCTTCACAGTACATGCTCCTGCTCAACCTTATTCACAGACGTCAGCCTTCTTCTTTCTTCGGTATTAGTTCCCTCTGCGTCAGCCTCTTCTTCTCTGTCATTCTATCTCTCACCCTCTCACTGTCAAAACTAAAAAGAAAACCTAACAGTAAAAGTCCCCTCGGTGTCAGACGAAAAACCCCAAAACACTGAATGACTCTCTCTTTCTTTTCTGCAGCTTTTTATACCTTCTAAACATGCCACATCACCTTACTCTTCAACAGCCAAACCAAAGTTAGCCAACTCTATACCGTATCTAGCCGTACCCATTCTCCACTCTTTCACGTGAATTTAAAATGGGTTCCATCAACACAGACTTTGTCCCCTATTCTCATTACCTTCCTTCTCTTTTTACCGTAGCCTCTCACTCTTTATCTATCCAATGGACTTCTCACTTTCTTAGCCTACACCCTACCAAATAGCCTTCCAATCACCTACCTAATTGTCCTTTCACCAGCCCTTGGTACCCACCTTTTGAAACCAAACGAAAGACTAGCCATAGAAGGACGCATAGCCTACACTAACTCTTTTACTCTGCACGTCACCCCTGTCTGGGCTTCTCTTCTTAATAAATAGCCTACGCCCTAGCTTAATATTTCACGTGACACCCTTGTCTTGACAGAAACAAAAACGAAAAACAGAAAAGTATCTCCGCCTGCTACTCTCCTGGCTGCCACTGTCTTTTCTTCCTTTTAAGTAGGTTTCCAAGAGAAAACATATTCTCTCCATCTTGTCACGGCCAGCATCACAATTCCAACTGTCCTGCCTTGTCAGCCTTTTCTTAATTCTCGTGATTTTTTTCTCACTTTTCTGTTACCCTTCATCACACATGCCTAGCCACAGTCAACTGCCACCTCGTGTGTCACGGAGTCAAACTTAAATCAACCCAAATTCTCTTCTTTTCTTTGAGCATCATTTGGTTGCATATCACAAACGCTAATTAACACCTGTTTTAACCATGTTTAGTTTATAGCTTTGGATTTTATGCCAACCATCTATTAAAATAATAAAATAATAAAATTAATATAAAATCAAGTACTATCAGATATAAATTAGGTGATATAAATATATAAATTAAATGTCTATCACCACACATTCAATTTGATTCTAAAATATTGTCAATAAGTAGATTTTCAAAATAATAGTTGTAAATCAGAAGCATGGAACATCAAGAGCCCTAGAATAAGCATGAACCATCAAACTAAAGCACAACTATTAAGTAAAAATCATATAATCAATTTTAAATCAATGCAAAAGTCATAAAAGAATTAAAAAATTAATTAAATAAGAATTTACCACTTCATTATTGGAAAAATGGCTTCCTTCGTTGCCTCAATAACGGAGTGTAGCTCATGATGTACAATTTCTCAAAATAGTAATGTATAGAAAACAGATTGACACAGTAAATCTGATACGGAAATAGGTGTTGCAAATTGTGTGTCTGCGGTGGTAATAGATGAAAATCCACTGCTAAGTATACAACTGATCTTGGGCGCAGTGGAGGAAAAAGAATAGGTAACGGTTTCTGCGACATACTTGTAGTGTAGTCTGTTCTTCTTCTTCACGAGAAACTCTTTATTTTTCTTCTGAATTTTTCGTCTTGACCCTAGATGATTTTTTCTCCCCTCTCTTTGCTATTTATACATTTAGTAAACCCTATTAACCTTCCTTAATCGGTAAGGAACCAAAACTACTTCTCCAAACCATACCAAACTCGTGCAAATCCAAATCATATTACAAATCTGTTTTACGACCAGTGATGTGTTTTAGAATAGTGGTAAATAAGGTTCAATCTCTCGAAATTGTGAAGATTGAGTTTAGATTTAAAAAATGATATTTAAACTAGAAAATATACACAAAAGATGAAAATAATATTCACAAATACTGAGGTTATGGATTTCACCATTAACCACTTTTAACTGATTCCAAAAATATTAATTCTAAACAATTCTAGCTCAAATAAGTGACTCTAATTTTTGCCAAAGGTAGATTTTTAAAATATCAATTGTAAATCACAAGCATGGCTCATCAAAATCTCTAGGTCCCAGCATAAACCATCAAATAAAATCAAAATCAATTTAAAAAAAATCATAATTTCAATTAAAAATAGATGCAAAAGTCATAAAATAATTACTAAAACTTACCAATTAATCATGGAAAAATGGCTTCCTCCTTTCCTCAGTAATGGGGTTTAGCTCATCCTGCTCAAAACACCCTCAAAAGATTGGTACATAGCTCAAAAAGTGTTTGAAAGATGAAAAATAATAACACAGATGGTTCGCAACGGTGTAATGGCGTTGCAAACCACTGTTCTCTCTGTTACTGAAAAAAATTGTTTTCAGCTGAAGATAAACGTTGCAGATGCTAAGATATCCGTTGCAGATGGGTTAAAGAAACCGTTGCTTATTCCCTGTTCTTCACGTCTTCAGGAGCAGCAGAAACAATTTTCTTCCCGAGCTTCTCCCCTTCGTTTTTCTCCTTTCTGTTTGCTTTATATAGGCTCCACCAACCCTAACAACTCTTACGAAGTAGATAAGGACTCAAAACAACTCTTAAATCTCGTATGAATCCGAAACATAGAAGATTTTCTTTTCCGGTTCAAACACGACTTTGAACCATTTTTTTCGGCAAGAAAACTCTGATTTTGACGTGTTCAATTGTTGCTCCAACTTGATAACTCGATAATCTTCTAATCCAAGCAAAGAAGGTTTGCCCATATCCAACAGTTGAGCACCTTTATCATTTTCATTGGGGTGCCTTTATCAATTTTTCTCAGGTGTTTTTATCACTTCTTGAGCAAATTTTTCCATAAATATTTATTTCCCAAAAAGACCTACAAACACATAAAATCACATAATAAGTATCAATCGAGCATTAACAATATAGATAATTGAGGACAAATCAGACACAAAAATGTGTCTATCAGTCAGCAAGAAAGTTTCCATCTTGTTTTTCGGCGTTAAATACTCAAGATTGACGTGTTGTGGCCTGTTTTTATTGTTTCTTTCTTTAGAGATATCGAAACAGGTTTTTAATCCCATAAATCTCGCTTTCCAACTATCTCATTACTTTCACGCGTGGAGAATTTCTTTCCCGCCATTTTTAATTTTTTGAACCATGAAGAAGGGTGCCTTTATCAACGAGCTGGGTGCCTTTTCTACAAAAGTTTATTTCTCGAAAATACCTAGAAACACATAAAATACCGTAATAAATAAAAAATTAAGCACTAACAATATACAAAATTAAGACAAATCAGACACAAAAATGTGTTTATCATCTAGCGACCACAATTCTTCACGAAAGTTAGGAAATCGATGTTGCAAATATCTTCTCTTTTATGTTTGTGATTCAATGACCATTTTGATACAGGACAACCTCGTTGTAGACACTTGCAATACATCCGAGAGCATTGCATCAGACTATGGTTATCCATGAAACATATATAATGGATAAACCTCTTTTGCTTCAATTAATACATAATATTTGTTTCCTTATGATTTTATTAGGATACATAGTATTAAAATTTTGATGGTCGATTGAATTTGAGATGGAAAAAATTGGTTTGGGATGCCTCTGAGGTTTTACATCTTAAGATATGGCCGTTATGAAGTTTAATTATTTAAAAATATAGCCATTGATATCAAAAAAATTAAAATAGAGTTATTGATTATAGTTTTTATTTAACGAACATAACTAGTTGAACTTAAATTTTTCATTAATTCGAACAACAACTACATCATAAATTCACTAAAAATAAAAAAATAACTAGTAATTTAAAACTAAATTAGAAATCAATAAAGACAAAGCTAATAATTTAGAACTAAACTAGAAATTAAAAACTAAACTAAATTACATCTTCAAGGGAAACAATTAGAGTTGGATTACTTCACATCGTTTGAATCATCAATCCCGATTATATTCAACCTCATCTTTTATTTTGTCGGTAATATTTTTGTTCAGTTGGGATGAGGTAACTAAGATCCATATCCATTGTCGCACTATCTTGTTCTTCTTGCCTTTGATGAATCTTTGCTGGTTATGCGAAAAAATCTCATAGAACTGGGCTTGTTGGTAGGTTTTTCTTGCTTTCTTTCTTAATTGTGTTTCTCTAAAAAAACTCAAATGGTTATGCACTTTTTTTTATCGATACTTGATTCATCCATCTGGCTTGAAGTACTCCCACGACCACCTTTTTCTACCCTCAAAATACTGTGCTCGCATTCTTTTTTTCCGCATTAGTTCTCTTTTAGCAACTTTGTTCTTTACGGGTCTCACCATCTCCTTGAACTTCCAATATATTTTTCTATTAGGTAGTACTTCGGTTTTATCTACCTCTTGGGATGGTGTAAATTAATTCTTTTGGTTAATAGGGTAGTATTTTTTGATTGACAGTGAGTTGATAATCAAATCCAGGAACACTATCTCTTAAAATTTCATATATAACATCAAACTTTAATGGTCCGACGAAATCTTTTATTAAATTTCTCACGACCTTCTGGAATCTGGAATATTATAGTAAATAATAAATTAGTTACTATTATAATTGATCGAAAGAACTTAATTCAATTGCTGAACTTACCAAATTTTCATGTTAAACAACGCTTTTGCATTGTCGATATATAACTTCAAGAATTCCCATGTAATCTTTCATGTCTTTCTAATTGCACTAAATCTATTTTGTAAGGAATGTTGGTCTATTTTATTTGAATTTCCGTTAAATTAGACAAAGATTTTCATAAATACGTTTCCGAAAATAATGAGTCCTTGCTCAGAACCAACAACTCCATCAATATCTATGAAACTGTAAGCATTTGTAAGATCAATATCTTCTTTTGGACCGAAATCCATATTAACCATATTAAGTTAAAATTAAGAGAATTCAAATAGTAGAGGGAGAGGAAAATCAAGGAAACTCAATTGATAGAGGCAAATTGTGTTTGAAAATAATGGGTTTTTTTATGAGAATTCAAATAGTAGAGGGAGAGGAAAATCAAGGAAACTCAATTGATAGAGGCAAATTGTGTTTGAAAATAATGGGTTTTTTTATGTAGAGCAAAAATCCTATTTTTTTCAAAAAAAATAATCGTTGGACATAAAATAGAACTGTCAAACATAATGAAAGGTCAAAATCAAATGTTAGAAGGACGTAAAAAAAAACAAATAATAAACTAAAAGCGAAACTAAGTTTTTATAAATAATATGATAGATACGGATAATACGAAATCCGCATGTGGGTGCTGCACATCTCCAGCACCCACTAGCCAAAGCTTGGCTATAATCTATTTTCTAACGAAAATTTTAGCTGTAGCAGTAGCTTGCTTCTTGACTAAAATCTAGTCAAAGTTAAGAAAACAACTCCTCTACAGTGCTTCTTGCTCTAAAGCCTAATTCGGAGAATGAGAATATATTTTTTAGATGTGATGGTACTACCCAAATACCATGCAACCCAACGCAATGTGAGATGTTGGTCTAAATCATCACGCATTTAATACCGGTCAGGACCCTTTCCATCAGTCATTTATAGAGTTTCTACTGCTCACTAAGATAAATAGTAACTTAGTTTAACGTATAAACCTATAAAGTATCAACAATCTTAATTTTTAATATTATTTCTCACTTCAGAATAAAACTAGCATCGGTGAAGTTTATCTTTTTTCTTATTGGCTGGTGAACGTAACCGTGTATTTTTATTGGTTCAAAGGAAAACCATTTATATATATTGAATAAAATTCGATGCTATATAGTACATTGATGGGAGAATATGTGATGTGGATTGGGTGTATCGTTGTTACCTATCCTACAGACGACTCTTATATATTTCGTTGTCTATCCGTTGGATGGTCGAATTTAAATTTGGATGGTTGAAATTTTATTTCGTATGTTTACATCGGATTTACATGATATTTTTAAATCTCACACCGTTTATTTTTGGATAAACTTGGAACATCGATTTCACCGATTAAGTTTTAAAATAGTACGTTTAATTTTATTTAAAATATATACTAAAATTTATATAAAAAAATATTATACTTATCGGATGCTGAAAAATGTAACTTCCTCTAATTTGATGGATATTTTAAAAAAAATTATTCAAGACCTACCAAATATATATTTTTTTCTTTTCTTTTTCCTGCCGCGTCCTCTCTTCTCCCCCTCTATTCTTCCTAGGGGTGCACAAAGGTCGGTTCGGTTCGGTTCTTGGTGGAACCTTGTATTTGTACCTCTCCATGGTCGGTTCTCAAATTTTATACCTGTACCCTGTACCCTGTACCTTGGGTTCGGTTCCTGTCTTGTACCCTGTATCCTGGGTTCGGTTCCGGGTACGTACCCTGTACCCTATTTTTTTTTTTTTTT
>JAJJMC010009801.1:584040-608832 GCA_023531435.1 Papaver californicum | reverse complement strand
TGCCTAAGTTTTGGTCTAAGTTTTGGTCTAAGCTTTTTGTCAAGTTTTTTGATGTTTTTTTGACTTAAAATGTTTGTTATTCAACATTAAGATGGTAGTTTTTTTTTTGGTTCAAAACCGATACCGAACCGAATTGACTCTTACCGAATTTATCCCGAACCGATAAGGTTCTACCTTTTTAATAGCGTTCCCCGAACCGCACCGAACCGAAATATTAAAACTAGGGAGGGAGTAGGATACACTAAATACCGAACCGAAGTGTCCCGAACCCACCCCTAATTTCTTTTTTTTGCCCCTTTCCTAACGTAAACCCTCAATTTCTCTTTTCTGCCCAAATTGACCACAGATTTTGGTCATATTGATATTGCTAATTCCTGGACATTAGTACACAGGCTACAAGTGTAGTTATTAGATACAAATTTATAAGTATTTGATTTCCAAGGTTTGTCAAGATCATCCTATTGTGCCGACGGTGTTGGTGGATATGGACTTGATAAAATTTGCCACATACCGTAAGCATTCCAGATGTTAGTTTCACTGATCATGTGTTGGTTTAAGTGGTACCATTCATCATGATGCAGTCATTAACATGTGTTGGTTCAAGTGATAAAATTTGTGGAATCTACTCATTCATCCTTCCTTGCTCTTTCCAATAGTTTCATAGTCTTGCATGGTGCAGTCATTAACATGTATACCAATCAACTCCTGTAAGATTCCCGTGTCAGTGTTAGAGCATACCTTTTTTTTAACAGGTATGAGGTTAACGCCATTTTAGTACCTTTTGTTGGTACATATTATCCGACTACCAAGGTATCTAGAGTTCTGATAATGATCATTTCAGACCAAATTCTATGTACCAAGCCATATTTAGAGAATTGCGTTATCGGAGCCAAACCAGGAATGTTGTTAGTGGACACTGACCACTTTTCACCAATTAGAGAGGCCATATTTAATACATCAAGAAATGATGCTTGCAGGACATCGCCGCACATGCAGTAATGAAAAGGCATCGTGCTACCAAGAAGCCCTACTTTATGGCAGGTTATCACTGTTTCTCATTTATTTCTTTTCTACTTTTTGTTGTTGTAAAATTAGGGGTATTGGTAGGTACTACTATAAGCTTGAGATGTTTGTTAGATTTGTCACCTTATTCTTTTATCATCTCTGGGATTATTAAGGATTTAGATTTTGGACAAAGCACTGTGCTGAAGTGCTGTCAACTGTTAAGTATGATTCACCTCAGGAAGCTCCTAAACAAACCTGCTAAAAAATAAAACCTATATTGGTGAACCTTTGTTCTAAGTTAGCATCCCAAAATTAGTAATCAAAGAAAGAGAAATAGGGATACCCTGTCCTAATCAGAGAACTGTCAAGAATTGATAAAAAGACAATTTTGTATTGAAAACTAAATGTGAGGTTAGTCAATAATCAACGCTGGAAAGGAACTCAATTCCTGCACAAAGTTAAAGCTTTTGGCTGTAGCATAGTCCATGTTTAGCTTTAACACTTTCTTTTCTGCTTACTTACCCATATATATATACGCAGCTTCTTAGTCCATCCTTTTATTAAGGCGTCTTTTTGGTTCATTTCTTACAGATAGCCATTGTTGGCCGGCCCAAAGTTGGGAAATCAAGCCTCCTCAATGCATGGAGCAAAGTATGTTGCATTTTCTTTTGTAATCCTAGAGATTCTCCATCATCCATCGTCCATATGCTAATAAGTATATATGTGTCGATATTTCTCAAGTGGAAAGCCTCTTGGATGATCAAGGACTGACCAGATATTTCTACAATATAAGTGCAACATATCTTTTTTCTTTTTTGTATCTCACAAGCTAATCTTCTTTTTGGACATTACATACTTTAAGTAATGAAAGGTTAACACACTCTAATCTCTATGGTCGTAAATCCATGTTACTACTTCACATGGTTTTTAAGTTTGTTTTAGAAATAACATATTTTGTATTAGCTTTACACCAAGTGTCCAATTACAACACCTAGACCATAGTATAAAATCCAAACTGGACACCTGTATGTTCTTATCTTTTCTTATTGATGCTTTTTTATTTACTTCTAGATACAAACATCTATAGCCTTATTTCTCTCCAATCTGTGTACAGTTTTAATGATGGGGTGTTTTCTTTGATCCGGTCTGCCAAACTTTCACTACTAATTAGGTTTTTTTTAGTCATAATCATTTAATGGTGTTACATTAAGTGGATTATTTATTTTGGACGTTTTAGGACTTTGCACTCATGTTAGGTCTAAACTAACAAATAGCAAAATATTTATACTTTTATTAAACTAACAAATAACAAAATATTTATATTTTTATTTGAAGGGGTGAACCTTAATTTGGATTGCCAAATGTTGTTGGTGATTCAAGCCATCTTATACATGCACCTCAAGTTTGATTTTTTAAGCAATACTTTCCTTCATTTTATATATGCACCTCAAGTTTGATGTTTTGAAGCAATACATTACTTCAAATCAAAGGTAATTTTAAATCATTTCTTATATTAATAGTAATTTTGAAAAGGTTCTTTTTTTTTTTTTAATTTCGATGGGGTTTGATGTGGTTGGGTGATTAAACTTTAACCGGCTGAAGTTTTGTTGAAAAGGTCAAGCATAGATATTGTGATTTAGTGAAAAGTATTGTTGCTACTAAGCGGAGAAAAAAAAACATGTCCTACGTTATTGCATCTTCAACCAATTGGAGTTGTAGGTATTTATGTTATTCAATTAACTTTTAGTTGATATTGATCCCATGTTAGGTTGAGACATTTTTGTATTTTACAACTTAGCTATCTTTTGAATAGAGAAAAAGCATTATCCCATTGCATCCTAACTGTTGCTAGAAAGTTCCTAAAAAGAGGAGCTAATCTCCTCTCCAAATCATTGTTCCCACTGGCTATACCAACATCATCAGTTTTAATACCTTTCATGTCTTGCATCGGTATATTCCTTCTACCACCAGTCCTGCATATTCACGAGCTATAATACCAACTCAGTTGTAATGATCCGACCTTCCACCGATACTGTCTCCACTTAGCCACTGCGGTCATCCGGCAGTGAAGGGTTTTCTACAGACACCGCTGCGGTCATCCAACAACAGCTTTACGGGAGGTCACCCATCCCTGGATTACTCCCGTCCGAGCACGCTTAATTGCAGAGCTTTTGCCAATTCTGAGCCAGTTGTGATGAAAAGGCCTCGGTGTTAGGAAAGGACAAACCATTACCTATATTCCATTCGGCGAACCCTACCTGCCGAATTGGGGTATTACAATACCACCACCTTAAATTGGAGCCGTCCTCGGCTCCGGAATATATTCAAGCTCAGATCTCCGACTGAGACCAATACCTGGAACACCCCGTCCAGCGTACTCTCTCACCTTTGGAAGGTGACCCGTCGTCGGCTCTGATACCACTTTGTAATGACCAAAACTTCCACCGATACTGTCCCCACTTAGCCATTGCGGTCATCCGGTAGTGTGGGGTTTTCTACGGTCACCGCTGCGGTCATCCAGCAGCAGCTTCCCGGGAGGTCACCCATCCCTGGATTACTCCCGCCCGAGCACGCTTAACTGCAGAGTTTTTTGCCAATTATGCCAGTTGTGCTGAAAAGGCCTCGGTGTTAGGAAAGAACAAACCATTACCTATATTCCATTCGCCGAACCCTACCTGCCGAATTGGGGTATTACATCAGTAAACTCGTAGGCAACTATACATCAGCAGCAGTACTGAGTCGCCACCGACATTCCTGCTACAACTATTATAACACCTAACCCAAATTAAGGTAATAAGCTTCCAATACATTAGGTTTATTTGACGGAGAACTCATGTATTGTTAAAAAATTATTTTCAAGTTAATGACGTTGTCTATCTCTGGGATACGAACGCCGAGTTTTATTTTGATATTCTTTTTACAAAACAATTAAAGCTGAAATCTATTGTACCATTTGAAATACATGGAATGTCCATTTGTTGGGAAAGTTCATTTGTGTAACTCAACTTTCCCACTTAACTATTATTTCTAAGAATTAATACCAGAAAGTGAAAAAAAGAATTATGAAGACCATAAATTTCAAAAGATTGTATGAGACTATGAGTGGGAAGATATATGTCGATGATGCCTATTTTAATCAAAGTCATCATAAGATGAGGTTTCTGGTAACTAAAAATCCAAGGGTTAAAAAGAGAGAGCCAAATTTATTGTTTTCCGAAAAATCATATTTATAATTATGGATCACAATCAGTTCTAAAGGCAGTTAACACATGGGTTTGGACAAGTATTATGTCCACAAAGGTTGATAATTATATGAGTCTACCTTAATCTTTAGATGAACAACTGGCAAGGATTTAAAGATACACAAGAGTAGAAAGCAATTGTAGTTGTGGTAAAAAAACTAAGGATTGTGTAAATTAAGGTAAAGATTGGCCTGCACAACTGATAGGTTATTGATGTTAGACTCAACTCCTTTTTGTATTAGAAGTTTAATTGCGTGATTTACAGAGTTACCATGAGACATATTACCAAGATAAGTTAAGAATCAATTTAACAAGTGTAAGAAATATTTATTTTTTGAACTTCAATGTTGAAGAGTAGTTTAAGTTAACAACTAAACCCCACCGTGTGGAATTTGGTGCGACAAAGACAGTTAAGGTCTACAAAATTCATGCCATCGAGTTGACAGTGTGAAACTGTTCAAGCATAAATACAACTCAAGTTTTGATCCAATATACAAAAAAATTTACCTATAGCCAGAACTGTGGTCCAGAAGCAAAACATGCCTTTCCGAAATATCCTTGGTAGCTTCTCGATGTTTGCTTCGTTTTGTTTAATATCAAATCACATGATTCGTGGTCTCTAACATCTGACTTAGAAGAGAGACCGGATCTTAAATGTTAGCTCATCGCAGTTTGGCTGACTTCATATGCATTGCACTATTTAGAGTTGACAATCTATTTTATATTAATATCATATTTTTTTTTTTTAGTGTTTCTAATATCAAATTTTTATACAACTATATAATGAGCGTGATTTTTCATATAACTACAAGAAGTTGGAGCCTGGAGGAGCAGTTGAGTTGGGCGCTAGATTTTTAATGCAAGTATATAATTTTGTTTGAAAGATATATCAGTGAGTTTCTTGATTGCATCATCTTTGACGGGAAGCACTTCATATGCTTTACACTATTTAGAGTTGGCAATCTATTTTATATTAATATCTTGTTTTTTTTTAATATCTTTAATATCATATATTGATACAACTATATAATGAGTGTGATTTTTCATTTAACAACATGGAGTTCGAGCCTGGAGTTGCAATTGAGTTGGCCATTAGAATTTTCATTGATAAAGATATAGAGATTTGGATACAGATAAAGATATGAAGGTATCCGCATCCAAAATTATCCGATCCAAATTTTTTATATAAATATATATATTAATTCATGTTAATTCATCTTATATATTTAATTTATCATTTTTCTTACCTTTTTTATAAACTAATTAAGATTTTTAAAGATATAACATTTTTTATGTCTATTTGACTTTTATACAACAAGAACATAATTTTTTAATTAATTATTTTATCTTATTTTCAGATCGGATATAGGAAAACTTAAAGTATCTTAATCAACAACCTAAAAACTCTAATTTATCTTTCATTTTCACGTTGAAAGGAGCGCCTCACTTCCCCTTCAATTGGTCGGTCAATGAAACCCCGACCTCTGATTGGCTGAAAACAAGTTAGCCCCCTGACATTTCTTGGCAGTTGAATTTTAATAAAACAAACTCAATCTCTTGCTCCACGTTGAAAGATGACATTCACCCTCCCTTCGTGTTGGTGGATCAGCGAAACCTTTTATCCTGATTAGTTGATATTTATATTGTTATTCTTACACACCTCGTTGACGTAGTTTTCATAAAATTCTGGTGTCAGATTTGTAGTAACTGGATTAATAAAAATAAAAATAATAATAAATAAACGAAGATATGTTTTATTCGGTATGAATTTATTTTTTAGGTTATTTTGGTGTTTTATGTAGAAAAAATTTATTAGTTTCTATGTTTGGGACAAACTTATATTAAGATTTTAATCTAAAAATAGATTTGTCCAAAAATACCAAAAGTACTATATTAATGATATTATATTTTTTAATAATTTAATTATATGTGGTAAAAAATTCTAACTTAGTAATTTTGAATTAACTTAGGACTAAAAAATCTTTAAATATTTTACTTCACAGGAGATTTGGATGTATTAAGGTATTAAATAAATATTTACGATTATTAAGTCCTTACTTAAAATAGTTTCACGATTTATTTATTTTAATTATATAATACAATGCATGGAAAAATAATAATGGTTTATTCAATAAATAACTAAATAATAATGGTTAGATTTGCAGTGAGAAATTAATCCAAAATAAAAAGAATCGTGGTGCTCTAAGGCGGTGGCTATTGGAGGTCTCCCTAACCTTAAATGTCCTTAATTATTCGAGTTTTTATGATAGAAATCCAATTTGAAGAATTTGCCTTCTCAACTCCTTTTTTTTTTAGTGATTTCATGGAATATGTGTAATTAGGTTGCTATGGGAATGGGATTGAAGAGAAATATGGAAGAAGAATATATCGATACAGAAGAAATTGAATACAATGATTCACAGGTGGCTGCACATGTTCGTGGTATCCTATCAAGAGTTGCTGAGGAAAGCATCCTAGGATGATTTGTATAATACGAAGCAATTTTCGCAAGAGAAAGAAAATTTGGAAATATATTCAGACCCTTCTGGTGATCCAACAAAGGTAAGATTCTTCAATTCTTTATTCACAAAATTTTCAATCTTTATTCAATTTGAAATTATTTTTTGATTGGTTTGATCAGGCATTTGAGAAACACAATGTGGAGAAAGATATAGCTGAGTGTATCAAGAAGAAATTTGATAAAAAATAGGGTCTTAATTTCGGTATTACTTACTTATTTTCTTCATCGTTGTTTTGTTTAATGAATTGTAGTTGTTTGTGAGGCGCACCTTTCAATGTGGAGTGAGAGATGAATTAGAGTTTTTAGGTTGTTGATATGTATTGCAGTTTTAAACTGAGGGAGTGAAGAATTCGGTCATCTGGGATAATCCAAGCGCTGGATGTGAAAATTTGAACATCTGTGGTACAAATTGGTATGTACAAGGGACATCTCACCAACGGGTACCTGATTAGGTATGTCAAGAGAGCATTAGCAATTTATAAGATGGGGTTCCTGTTCTAATATTTTAGGTTTAATTTTTTTACCTGCCCCTGTGCTGAAACACAAAAGATATATCTTCATATTCTATACAATAAAAAATAATGAAATAGTAAAGGATTACACAGCCAGATGTTCAAAATCTTCCAGAAATGATTCCACTTTGGTGCATATAATAACGCACAAACTGAAGATGTTTCTTCCATGTCCTTTTCAAGGTTAGCTACTTATATTCTTCACAATTTGCTATTTACTTTAGTGCTATGTACTTTAGTATAGTTTTCAATTGGTTGTATTAACATGTAATTTTGAACTGTTTATGGACTTTTAAAATAACAGGATGCTGCATTGGCGTTTTACATTCTCTCAGCACTGCAAATCTGGACTCTCTTGGACCAGGTTCATTTATCAATGGAGCCAATTTTACAACGGGGGGTCATCCATAATAAAAGGCGGTTACAGCATCTTCGATTTAGTTGGTCAGGTTTCGCAGTTCCGACAATTTAAATCCCGAATGATTGGCAGTTATAAGTCCACTGATCAGCAAAAAGGTGAGCAAAAGTTGTGCCCCTACATCATTTTGACATTCTTAAATTTTTGTAGTTCAACCGTGCAATTAGTCCAGCATTACCAACAGCAAGGGATCCCGAGCAACCAATCACTTCTATTGGATTTAAATTAAGACATCAATCTTATTGTTTTGCTGGTGAAACGTGTAGGAGGTATTTACGGGAGCTCTCTTTGTTGGGTTGTGCTTCCATGTGTATCAATAGATAATATCATTTTTTATTTAAAATAATTTCCATTTTTGTGACATTTCTTAGTTTGCTACAATTAAATTAGGTGTTTATCTTTGTTCTTTTTTTAATTGGTTTTATTCTTAAAGATTAGGTGTTCTAATTTAAAATTCCTTTTTTCGAAGTATATCACAGCTGTTTCTGTCTGTGTATGTTTATAAGAATTAAAATTAGAATCATGATCTCCGTCTGTGTAGAATTGATAGCGGAGGAAATTAATAACTAATTGGTGCTACTCCTGGAAATTAAAAAGTAATAGCTACTCCTTAATATTTTGAGCTTATGCGTTTCTTTTCCCAAATCTTTGCTTCCATCTTTAATTATTTGAGTTCTCATTTAACTCTACTTTTTCATATTTGTTATTTCCTTAAAGTTTTCCTATCGTTTGGGATGGCTAAGTGGATCATTGATAGTCATGTATATTCCAGGTTATTCATCTAGGCTACTCAAGTGTGGGAATACTTGGCTAATATGACATATTATGCAGTAAGAAGTTGGTAAAAAGGACAAGAAATAGAAAGATGATGAACTTGAGTCTATTCGTATTTGGATTATGGGCAACTTGAGGTTCAACTTTATCATGCATACTGTTATTTGCTTACAGAAACATTAGGTTATGAATTACATGAAGAGTTATGGACGCACACGGCGTGTTGAAAATTTGGTCATAAGAGAAAATGTGTTTGGTGGTTCTGTTTCCATAAGAGAAAAATGTCTTATGGTTAGTAGTTGTATGTGGATATATATGTTGGTTGGTAAACCTGTAATAAACACGAGTACTTCTTTGCTAGAAAAAAAGACTAATGTTGTAGAATTTCCCTTTGCAGCTTTGAGAACAAGTAAGTTAAACATGGATGCTTCTAATGTAGGACTGTCAGAAAAGCTCAGTATGAGTTTTGATGAAAATTGAGAGCTTCTAGATTAACCTATATATGAATTTGTGATGCAGAGAGGGAATATGAATATGAAAGCCCTCCACTTCTCATACTGATGGCAGCAATATCTCCATCCACTTTGCAATTCAACCTCTTTATTCGAAGGTATATGGGTGGAGATGTTTCTAGAATTATTTTGTGAATGGTTCCGATATATGGATGGAGATGTTTCAGGCGCTAAAAACAGGTCCAAATTTGGTCTGAAGCACTTTCAATTTCTCATTAGAGTTAACGTTGGTGGATATGGTTCTGTCCGTACACAAGTTATTCTTGCCAAAATTAGATTCGATGTTGGCGTGACAGTGGATTATAGCTTGGTATGTATGCTTCTTACTTTCAGTTTACATATTAGTGAGATGTTTGAACATTGATTTAAGTACTTAAGGTTTTTAAATTTGGAACTCTTATTCTTGATCCCATGTGGTGTTGGTGAGTGTACATATGTGGTGATTGGTGGTGGTTGTGAGTGTGCAGATTATCAGTTTGTATATCACAGTCTACATCGGACACTAAATATCCAACAGAACACATAAATTTAAGCTGTGATGAACTCATTGATTTGGGAAGAATAACATCTGCATGTACATCATGAGGCATTCTCACTGTCAACTTTTGCAATGACTTAAAGCTAAATAGTCTATGAGGAGTCTCATATGTGAAGTCTTAATAGTGACGAAGTTCTATAGTTACTCCTTCAATGTTACGCTTAACAGCAGCGTTAATATATTGATTCATCTATTAATGCTTTGATACAGACCTAATATAGCTGATATCAGATGCCATTAACATCCCTGTAATAGCAAGTAGTGGAGCAGGTGCACTTAGAGGTTTTTGAGATGGCTTTGGTTGAAATGGCTTCTGTGAATTACTAACAGAGCTTGGACGGTGCTTATTATTTTGCAAGTGCAAGCGACAATAATTCAGGTTAGAATGTTATGTTTGTTGTGGAATTGGCAGTGATAATTGAACGGTTGAATTTGTGCATTGGTGATTTTTATGTTTGTAACTTATAATAGAGTGATTGATCTCTTGCAGATGAGGGAAGTGATGGGGGTTTACTGGGAAAGAACGAGGAAATTTGATTGGAACTTGCCAAGCAAAAGAAGAAAATGGATTGTTTGCTGGAAAAGGTAATGGTACATTAGCATAAAATAAATGCTGCAAATGGAGCACTGCGAGTTTGCATGAGTTTGTTGAGAACCTAGGAACCTATAAATACTGATAAACAATTTTGACCACTTCCATTTTTATGACGATTTGTATGAACAAATTTCGTAGCTCTTTATTATCGTTTCTTATATTTGGTAGATTCGTGTTTTTTTATTGAAAAATTGTGTAATTATGATTTTGTTAATCAGATTGTATGTATGTGGTTTATTTTACAGAGCAACCTTGAAGGGGACACCGCTAAGATTTTGAGATTTAGTAGTGCTAGACTTGACAGATAAAGTAAGATCTTTGTTTTTAATCTTCTGTGTTCTTTTCAAATGTCTTTGCATTTTATATTTATTTTTAGTGTCATATTTATCTTTTCAAATTGTAGGTCACAAGAGTTTGATTGAAAGTTTGGGTTCTCCCACTACATGTACAACTCTTTTAAAATCTAATGAGTTTATGAATCACTCACTCATTAACCTGCACTATCCTCTCCCTGATATAAATTGCAGTGTCCTGAATTTTTAACTTCCAAAGTGAATGATGGGGTGAATTGTTGTGCATAATTTCATGTAAAGGGGTGTGTGCCATGATGTTCTGTAAGGCTTTATAATATGTCATCTTGCACTTGATTATTTCACATCATCTATTACTTTAAATATTAAAAAACTCAGTGGCAGAAAATAAGAACTTGATAGGCAAACTATTTCACATTATCATTGACAGCTGCTACAAACTATTCTTTACTTTGATACACCGGAAATACTGGAAATCAGATAAAGAGGCATGACTTATGCTTTAGGAAATAGTTTATATTTAGCAGTTGTTTGGCTTTGGTAGGAAATTGTTTTAGATGTTGTTTCAGATTCTTGGCTTTAGAAGTTAGTTTCCTTTTAGTATTCTTTCTATAATTCTACGACTTCTTTTCTCCTATATAAGGAGGTTAAGTGTTGGCAGTATTTCATCAATGAGAATTTCTAGTGTGTTTGAGTTTTAATATTTACTTAAGACTAAAATTGAAGTTGAAATCATCAGGATCGCATTAGATGCCTAAACAACAAAAGCGGATAGAGTTGAATTCAGGATTTTATTACATACCCAAAAAACACTCAAAATACCCTCTGGGGGAAGATGCTCATTTTATATCTGACAACACACGATTGGTGTAGCAGATGGCGTTGGTTGTTGGGCCAAGCATGGGATCGATTCTGGGGAATATTCTCGACAACTTAACTCATTGATCTCAATTATGGAACATGTTCATTTTAATGCTGATCCAATGCAAGTCTTAACAGAAGCATTCTCAAATACAGACGCGCAAGGATCATCAACTGCGTACATTCTTACACTCACCAATGATAAGGCACAGGGATTGCGTGCTGTCAATGTTGGTGATAGTGGTTTTGTTGTTCTCAGAAGGGGGTGTAGCATTTATCATTCACCAAGAAAACTACATAGTTTCAACTCTCCGTATCAACTTGGTAAAAATTCTGATAGGTCCAGTTCAGCCGACGTACTGGAATTTAAACAAGTCATGGCTGGAGATGTGATAGTAACCGGAACAGATGGTTTATTTGATAACTTAATTCACAAGTGAGATCGAGAAAATAATCCTGGATGCAGAAGAGGAAGCAACATATACAGGAGAAAAGATCGATCGAGTTGCTTGCACATTAGCAGAGATTGCCTTGAAGAAGTCTCTAGATCCCAACAATCCAACTCCGCTCGCAGAAGCCGAAAAGGAAAACAACAGTTTGAGTAAAGGTACAGGAGGCAAGGTTGATGGCATCACCGTCATTGTTTCATATGTTAGTGAGACAGTCTGTCATGCAGATAGCTAGAAGTATAATATAAAGGCCATGCTCATGATAATCATACGGGCGCGTCACTGTGGTTCATATCAATCTGTATTTTTCTTAATTTTACCTTAACTGATTATATAACTCTTAATAAAGAAATACTAATTGGTAACAAATACAAACAGACTTGAACAATTAGTACTAGCAAGTACCGGCAGTAGTTACTACTACCAAGTACAAAATCAAAGAGAAATTACTATGGACTACCAAGTACCAATTGAAATATAAGAGCATGTACCATGACTGGTATAAACTCCATACCCATTCTAAATCTAGGAAAGAGGCTAAGTACCATGGCTCATTTTGAACGAGCCATCCATCTTCAAAAGTTAACAGAAGAAGTTGATCAGGACAAAAAGTAATTTCAAAGTGTTTTAACAACAAAACATTCGAAATGTCATACAACTAGGGAGTTTTGATCTTAAGAGCTCCCATATGCTGATTTAAAATTGTATACCTAGCTAATTTCCTAGACAAATGCATCATAATATGCCATAAACCATCCACCTTTGGTGACAGGAGTGCAGAAGTGGCGATGAATTCATGAAACAGTATATATCAGCTAATGAGGATTGTAGATTGTCCATGGACTACGAGCAGGTAATAGCCTTTCTTATGTTTCATAAACCATACTAATAGAATGAGGCGGTTGGGCAAAATATGTTCAGGTTTTTCCTGCTGGATTTTTAGTAATAGGCTAGACCTCCTTACTATTTTTTCTTTTGTATATTCAGTAAGTGTACCTTCAGAGGCTAATAATCTTACAAAAGCAATTTTCCTAATATATTGATGTACGTTGCATGTCTTCTTTGCTAGATGCAGTTCCTCATTTCATTTTCCGTGAGAATTTGCTAACTGCTGTCGGCAATAACATGAGCTATACCTAGATAGTGTTACAAGGTTCTGTAAAATATGAGCTTATTGTTCCACTTCTCTACTTGAATAACTGTTCCACCATGTATCCCTTTGCTGGAAAATTTTTTCTGTGATTTGAGATTTAGAAAAAAGAAGATATTTTATAAAAGGGTTATATATTTTTGGTCATATTAGGGTTAGGGTCGTCGTTGATGCAGTTGGATCGTTGACCTTGTAATTTCTTACTAAAACATTCTTATCAAATAGTTAAACGACATAATATCCTAACCTCGGTTAAAAACATAATCGGGTTTAACCTACCTATCTCATTTGCTAACTGACACATATAATAATTGTTAGATTTTAGTAGCTTTTACCATATTTTAAAAGTTGATTAACAGTTGATTTGACGGTTAATGGTGAGTGAATGATCCAAATGCATCAACGGCATAATCTAGGACCCAGATCCTAATATGACTAAAAACATATGACTCTTTTATAAAATATCTTTTAAAAAATTGAGATGCGGAATTCCACTTAGTTAACCATTTGACATTGCTTCAGAAAAATCGCCTTTTCGAAAAATTGAAAGATTCGCCCAGCATTTGATCTTCCATGTACACTTAAGTTTAAGTCTTTGATCAATTTCATTTATACTTTCGTGATATCTAAGTCTTTTTAAACTGCACACATGTACCTAGTGGGATTATCAAAGGGATCAAATTTTCCTACCATAAAAATAATCATATCAATCAAACTGTTTTAAAAAATGTGCAAAAACATTGACGTTCGCCCTGCCACACCAAATCAATAATTTCTATCAGATCCGGTACACAGGACGGGTTATATATTAGTAATTTTCTAATAACTCTCGCATCAACAGCTGTTATCCCACAACCTAGATAATTTAAACCAAGTAATGTGGTCTTTCAATTGTAGTAGGAATGCCCTGTCTTCTTTTATTCCCCTTTCTAGTGCATGCTTCTTCTTCTCTTTTCTCTTCTTTAACAGCCACCGGTGGTTGTATCATTTAAACACCGACCCGAGAGGTGGAACAAAATAAATGGGACAAAATAAATGAGACAAATGCCGATATGATTTGACACCCTTCCCAACCAGAGATTAATAAGGGTGCATTTTTGTTAAGACTAGATGGACATATATCACATCCCGCATTTGTCTAATCTCTTTTGGTTTAGTGTTTGTCACACGTTTAGTGTTTTCGAACACCGACCTAAATAGATTAACTCTTGCACAGTGTTTAGCTCAAAGTAATTCTTTAAGCCGGCCTATTTCACTACTTGAATGAGTCGGGTACTCTACTGACTTGTCCAATGACAAAAGATAAGTAGGAACAAAATGTGCATAATCTTAGCACTGAAATAGAAGAGAAAGGACAATGCTGGACGCTAGTCTGGCAGACACAAGTTACCTATCTGACCAGATCTTTCTACAATCCCAGTAAAAAGCCTACTACTGGACCCTAGCTTATTACAAAGTTGTGCTGTATTCAGTCCTCATGTGTACCATTTGTTTAAGGTAGGTTACCTTATAGTTGATGACCAACAAGGTTCTTCAAATATCCTTGCTCAGATTTACAAGAATAACAAAAACAATGCAGTTACCACTACTTAATCCATACCATCAAAAAAGCTTTCGAGCAACTCATACTTTCTAGTCATCGTCCTGCCTAGATAAAGTTTTACAAGGGTGAAAAAGGGAAACTAGAAACTTCATGCCAAGACTTAGTACCACACTTATCAACGCCGCTGCTGATGATGTTGGTTCTGCTGCTGCAGGTTCTGGAAATTACGAGGGTTATTCTGCCGGTTCGGTCCCTGCTGGTTATGCATGAGGTTCCTTTCATTCCATATTGGGCACGTACACGTCGCCTTTTTATTCTTCCAAGCTGCTCCACAGGTATAGCAAAATTCATGACCGCACCTGTAAATAAGAGAGAATCAACATGAAGTAGAAAGAAGGAAAACAACATGAGTAACATAATTGTGTTTGTTGTCCTAAGTCGATAGCATAATCAGAATAAAATCCCTATGGTCGAAGTCAGTACCTTAGACCGATGTCCACCTCAACCCGATACTTATTAGTGAGCTTTCAAATTCAGTAGGTAAACCCTTATCAACTGAAAAGACTAAGCACGTCATGGAGTTTGATGTTGTGTCTCCATACATTAAATGTGCCCGTGAAGGTGCAGATGACATTTAAACCTAACTCGTTGATCTTGGCCACTCGACATTGTAAATAAAGCAACTTAAATTTGTTTGAGATGAAATATGAAACTCAGTGGGCAGTTGCAAACTCCACAATACAGCTCCCTAACTCAACTCAAGGAATTGATCAGCTTTCAACCAGTTAAAATCGAGTTTAAACTACTTCAGACAAACACATGGTATCATATGCCTCTAGTATTCGCTAGGTATTGAACAGAGCAACCACATAACTATAATACATGATATATCACTCGACCAGAACAAGTAAACAGTTGGTAAATATCTAATTCAACACCATCCTATGAAAAGGGATTCCAAACGATTGAGGAAGTACGAGAGGAACAGGAACCAAGGACATAGCCCTACTGCCCAATATGACACAGCATACAAATGAAGTCACACCATAAACCTTTCATGTGTCTTTTTAGCAGATATGAAAAGAAGATGAAAAAACATTCGAAACACGGCATCATTGAATAAAATCAACCATGATACAACAAAAGATAAACCTCTACAGGTTATGATAAGCTTGCCTACATATACAAAGTACCTGCAAGTGATGTGGTAGCAGCCTGCAACCAGTTCAATCATGTGGTTACACTTCTTGCATTGGCGCCAAAGCTTCATATTTGCAAGATTCTTCAGCTTTGCATCATCCTTGGAACTTTTCTGATAAGCTCGGCAGGTCATGTTATAATGCCATGGGGCCTGGCACTTAAAACAGATATATTCCTTGCATTTCATACACTGTCCACTTAGATATTCCTTGGTGGATGGATCATAAGCAAATTTCGGAATATCGATCTTTGACATCAGCGTAGAGCACATCGGGTTTGGGCAATAAACTTTCTCAGTTACAGGTATAGAATCCTCCTGATTGCGTTTGCTCATCATATCAATCAACTTAGTGGTCAAAAAATTTCGACAGTTATCAAGATTTAGCGTGGTTTTACAGCCATCATGAGGACATTGGGGCACCATTCCGTTAAGTAACTTAACTTCCACATGCTGCTTCATACAAGAACAACAATAGCGATGTAAGCATCTATTGATGGAAAATATTTGGCCCACAGAAATATCTTCTAAGCAGATGTTGCACGTCTCCTTCTTACTTCTAGAAGTGCTACATCCGGCTGACCTGCTAATCTGTGAATCTATGGCATTCCTTGCCAGCTTGAATGCAAATTTAACATCTTTTCGAGCCACAAGGAACGGGCGACAACTGGTGAAGTTTCTTTGAAGCAGAGACACCTGATCAACTACTGTCGCAATGTTTAGCTGGTTCACAAGATATCTCATTGTGATCTGATTGAAAAAAGTAAGATATAATAGTTAAGAATACATCATATACTTAAGCGGACAACATTTATCCTATTGTAACATGATAAACTACTGTAGACAACATTTATCATTCTTGTACCATTACTGGACGTAATTGTGAAATCAAAAACGGTTACCTCCCTAAGATCAAAAGCTATTTTAAGGGTTAGTCTGCATTTTAAGGGTTTCACATTTTAAGGGTAAAAACCTACCGAAGTTAAAAACATTAACAATGAATACATGTATACTAAATCAAAATGAACTACTCACATATTGATAAAGCGGGTAGTAATCGGAGAAGACTTCCATCCTCTTAATATCCAATGAAAGAGCAGCAGTTAACCCTTGAATCAAAGCCTTAGCCTCCACTTTCAATTCCAACTCTTCTGGAGCAAAATCAGATTTCCAATTACCAATCAATGGTTTCACTCCATTTTTTTAGAATTACCACGAGGATCACAGACAGCAAAACCAATCCCAGCTATATCAACTATTGAATCCCCAACCCTTTCATTGCTAAACAAACCCTTGAAATACAACTTAAACGGTGTACTATTATCATGAACATCCCTAGAGGAAGACGACGCTTCACCAAAAGGTTTCTCAAAATGATCTCCAGTTTTCTCCCATTGATCATTAGGAATACGACTAATTTCATGTGCAACTTTTTGATCATGAACTAAACGTTTAAGATCGTTTTTCATTTTGTTGATCTCTGTTTCCCATTGTAATCTATCTTTCTCTTCTTGTTCTAATTGTTTCAGTAATTCTAGGGTTTGAAAATCACTTGTGTTTTGAGCAATCTCTTGTTCATCACCGATAAGGGAAGCAGTTAATGCTTCTTCTACTTGTAGTTCAAATGCAAAGTCAAGGTCCGCTTTCATATCTCTACCCGCCATTGATTTCAGTATATGGTTTTAGGTTTTTTTTGCCAGAGTATCACTATTTTTTCTCTCTCTATATCTTTCTGTTACTGTTCGTGGCGCGCTTTTTATGTATATAGATAGTGTACTTGAGAAGGTGCAAAAGGAATTGGGCGTTGGTTTGTAAAATGCAACTCCTAGAGTTGTATAACCAGTAACCACGATTGTATAACCACGAAGCGATGGGATATCATGTATGTTAAAGAGAGTGAAAAATATGGGATAGCATGAGGCTGCACATAAAAATTTACACACCGTGAAATTTTTTCTGACCACATGGATCAATAGTCAATACTCGATATACTAAATGTAATCGCATTCCTTTCAAATGCTTCTGCGGTTCTGCCCTAGTCTTGTAATATATTGATTTGATTTTTAAATCCAAGAACCATTTTTTTTCTATGCCTTCGAGATTTCATTGAGCAATAAACCGTTTAGATTTCACCATTTATCAAGGCACTATCATAAAATTATATGCTCCAATGTCAAACACCAACCACAAAAGTATTTAAGTAAAAACAAAAGAGGCTCTGTTACTAGTTTAAGTTAGAATATGATCCACAGACATGCAACTAAAAAAATCAGGAGCGCAATATATCATCCTAAAAAAATCTTCCAGGCACATTCGCATACTCATAATACTCATCATCATCAGAGTCCCACTCTTCTTCATCCTCTTCCTCATCAGAGTCATCATACAAGATATGATCTTCATCCCATAATGGACAATCACAGGTTGCTTTCTTGTTTTTCCATTCTGCTCCGCAAGTATAGCAGAATTCAAAACCACACCTGCAAGGAGAAGCAATTTAAATCATGTCACACTAAAAATTGGAGGTCTTTTAATATGTCAGATGGGAAAAAGAGAAAGATAAAAGAGTTCACAACAAAAATCTTAAATAGTCTAAAAAGACGATGCCATACTAGCCACAACAGACGCAGATACACTTCTTTAGAACCATCATTACTTAATAAGCTAGAAGCAAGCCAATAGAGTTTCACCATGGTAACGAAGGACAGCAGTTAGCTTACATACCAAATCCTAAACCTACTAGGTTCTTATGAGAAAACCAGAAACAGGTTAAGCTTCCTGGTTAAGTAATATTCTAATTGGAGTTAATGAATCATATGTTTTCATCCTGTTTTGCCTGATATGTCATGCCTCTTTTAGTCTCTCGCTAAATTTTGTATATATACTTTAATGTTAAAATATGTATATATACACCTAGGAAAATATATATATCAGTCTATTAAACAAAAAATGAGAAGAGAGAGAGAAAACTGCCCAGTGTATACAAGTATCTTTACCTTTCATATTAACAAGATAATTAACTGATATGTGGTTAGCAAGACAAATTAGGAGCAAATTTAATATTTTGTACCTGCAAGTCATGTGGTAGCAACCTTCAGCCAGTTCAATCATATGGTTGCACTTGACACATTGGCGCCACAGTTGTTGTGAAGCAAGAGACTTCAATTTTGCTTCTTCCCTCGTGGATTTAGCCTTTTATATTCTAAGCAGGACATGCCACGATGCCATGGGACCTTGCAATTGATACAGAAAAGACAATGGCATTTGATGCATTTATAAGCTCCGGATCGATTTACAGTTCCAAACAAATCATTAGAAGATAGAACCTCACTCTTCGACATCAACGTAGAGCACTCCGGGTATGGGCAATAAAGTTTCTCCGTAACAGGAACAGATGCTTCCTTCAAACGTTGGGTCATCATTTCAATAAATTTAGGGGTCAAAAACTTTTTAACGCTATCTACAATCAACTGAGTTTGACAACCTTCGTGAGGGCATCCGGGCACCAGCCCATGGAGTAACTTTACTTCTGCATGCTGCTTCATACATGAACTGCAATAGCGGTGCAAGCAACCATCGACTGAAAATATATGCATAATATCTTTCTCTTCTAAGCAGATGTTGCAAGTCTCATTAGCCGAGCTAGATTCAGCACTCGCAGTGATTTGAGAATCTATGGCATCCCTTGCCAATGTGATTGCAAAATTAACATCATTCCTTGTTAGTTGAATTATATTACAACTTATGAATTTCTCTCGAAGAGCAACTACCTGATCCATTAGTATATTCAAATTATGTTGCCTCACTTGCCATTTCCCTTTGAGCTGTGTGAGAAAATATTTGAAACTTAAGATTTTGCATTCTCAAAATCAGTGCCTTAATGTCAGGACTCACAAATTTAAACAATTCTAATATCGGTATAAGTGCATGATATGCCTGCTACTAAATTACTAACATTAAACAATAAATCTGTGAGTCATTTGAATCCAAGCAATCACGTAGTGATAATGTCAAATTAGGAGTAGCAGCTGCCTCTCTAATTTGCTGGGTGTTGATACCCACAGCAACCTCAGATCGGAACCTATCAACACCCTAGTTTCTACTGACAATCAATAAAAAAGTGTCAAATTAGGAGACAACAAACACACAATCCTGTGATATCACAAACAAATAAGGATTCACATTGCTTTCCAAACTAAGAAAAGGATTCAAGCGACATTAAAAATGTTCTTTGTCTACCCCTCACGTGTTGTTAAGGTAAATTGCACCATAAATTGCAGACATGCAATCAAATATCAAAGCAATAACTGCACATAAACAAAAACCTAATGATAAACAAAAATATAGATTTCACTATCTCACTACCTGTTGAAAAAGAGGATGATAATCACAATAAACATTAATCCTCTGAATTTTCAAAGAAAGAGCAGCATTAAGACCTTCAATCAAAGCTTTCACATAAGCATAACGATGACTTAAGCTTTTCCAGTGACCCTTGAATGGTTTCTGAACTTTAAGAATTAAATTATCACTAGGATCACATATCGCAGCTCCAACCGACGGAAACGTAATTACAGAACCCTTAACATTCTCCTCAGTTACCAAACCCTTAAAATATAACCTAAACGGTCCATTACTCACTAAATTCGACGAACTCGAAGACGATGAAGAAGAAGAACCTTCACCAAATGGTTTCTCAAAATAATCTCCTTCATTCTCCCAATCTTTTTCAGGAAACCTAAGTATTTCTCGAGCAAAATTTTGATCATGAATCCTACGACTTAAATCTTGAGAGATTTTATATATCTCAGCTTCAGATTGTTCACGATCTTTTATTTCTTGTTGAAATTTATCTAATTCCAGGGTTTGTACTTTAAGGTGTGCAAAATCAGGAATATCTTCAGTGAATACAGAATCAATTGAAAAAGGAGATTCTTGTTGTACTGAATTTGATGATGAAGGTTGTAAAGCAAGTGATGCATTTAGGGCTTCTTGCATCTGTAATCGAAAAGCTAATTCATGATCAGATAACATATTTGTTGCTGCCATTATTCCTGATGCTAAGGTTTTAAGTTTATCGTCATTCTCCATAGTCGGTGGCTCTTTCCCAAGTCAATATTCTTTTTGTTTTTTTTTTTTAATTCAAGGAAAAAATACACTTTGTATAGTAACTGCCTCCGATAAAACGTGCTTTAGAAGATACCCACGCGAGTTAGATCCTCTGGTCTGGTATCACACGTTGGTTTTGTTTTCCATTTTTTTGTTTAGTGCTCCTTCCCAATGTAGTCAATTTCGGATCTCGGTCGCGTCGCGGCCGGGACCTTGACACCTTGACACCTTGATTTTGGGAAGATTATTGGTGAAATATCGGATAAATGTAAATGTTAGATTTATTTCAAATATAATACATAAACATAAATTTTAAGAAAGAAAAACAAATAATGATTTAAACAACGAGCATATTACAACTCTAATTTCAAAGTTTAAGACCAAGTTTGACCAACTCTAATTAAACAACAAGCTATGTGCTGGAGGCAAAAAAGAAATGGTCACTCAGGCAATAACACAAACATGTTATGTACCATTTTTCATTCACTACAGCTGCAGATTTTCATAACTTCTAAATTCTTTCTAGTTCTTGCAAAGATAAGTTTAAGATAAATCCATCATTCGGAAGCCATACATTCAATTCATTCATCAAACAAAAATAAGAATCAACCTAAACAAATTTTTCCTTTCAAAGCTATCATCCTACCTTCCTTGACTTGATTAGGTCTCAATTCGGGAAGAAGAAGAAGAACAATGCAGACAAGATTCGAAGTTTCGTGCATTCGAATCAAAGACAGAGGAGGGGTTAGATCATTGGCTCGGGTTGGTGATGGAATTCATCTAGAATTTTGGTAACATAAGTTTTTTTTTTATAAATCAGATTTCGAGAGCCATGATGTCATTAGTAGCTTTGGGTCCAACTTTTTTGTCAAAAAAATTCAAAAAAAAATTCAAAAAAAAAAATAAAAATTCAAAAAAAAATAATATTAAAAAAGAGCTTTTGGGTCCAATATCGGCCGAGATACGGGTGTCGCGGCCGAGATACGGACGTCGCGGCCGATATTCGCGTTCAAATCGTAGGGAGCGAGATCTCGGATATCGTCAAGGAAAATGACCGATACCTTGAAAATCGCCGCAATCTCGGCCGTAACGGCCGATATTGACTACATTGCTCCTTCCTTACTTCTTTCCATCCTTCCGTCCAAGTAATATTTTTTCATTTGCTGAAGGGAGAATGTGAAGTATTACACAGGAACTAATATTTAACCCGTACTATGTACCGGACACGACGGGTATTGGTCCCATTTGGTGAAACGGGGTTTTACTCTATGTCCATCCAAAAAGGGGTCTTAATCAACAACTGTAGTTTATAATAAAAACACTGATTATCATTTAGTAGATTAATAATTGGAACCAAATTTACCAATTATGTACGTTTAAAGTGTTGGAGATTAAGAAATCTTCTTAAAGAAAATACTTTTGAAAAATTATACAAACTTTTGATATAAGTAGTTCATGACATTGCCAACTTTTGAAGTCTACTGTTCAAAGTAGCACTATAACTACCCTCACCCTTGCTAGATTTTAGAAAACATATGCAATATCTCTTGGTTAATCAATTTTTACAACTTAAAAATAAAGAAACAAAATCATTATAATATTCTACCTCAAAACCCAACGACTTCCGGTTCGGCCAAATCTTGTTGTACTAAACCCGTTATGCACTCCTCACCTGCCTTCGTACTATATCTTATACTTGCGTTAAGAATCTAGCGGTTAACTCAACTGCTTATTTAGGCTCCATCGTAGTTAAATAAAAAATCAATATAGTTGTATCGATATTTGACATTAGAAACACTAAAAAAGATGATATTAGTATAAAATAGATTGTGAACTCTAAATAATGCAAAGCATATGAAGTGCTTCCCGTCGAAGATAATGTAATCAAGGAAATGCAATGATATACTTTTTTTCAGAAATCATATATAATCGCGTTAAGAATCAAGCGGCCAACTCAACTGCTCTTCCAGGCTCCACCTCCCTATAGTTAAATAAAAAATTACACCCACTACATATTGTTGTATCAATATCTGATATTAGAGACACTAAAAAACACGATATTAAAATAAAATAGATTGCCAACTCTAAATAGTGCAAAGCGTATAAAGTGCTTCCCGTCAAAGAAGATGTTATCAAGGAAATGCACTGATATATCTTTCTTCAGAAATGAAACATATTTTCTAACTGCCCATGTGAATCCTTTGTAGGGGTTTCTCGCTCCAAGAAACCCCTACATAATTCCCTCCTATCTTAACCAACGATAAAAATTTATTTATGGGGCTCAACAAAAACCCTTAATAATTTGAATTCGACAAACCCCGATCTACTAAGAATTAAAAAATAAATAAATATAAGAATAATTAAAATTTGATCTTCCACCCGCCCCTCGAGTCGATATAATTAAACGGATTTTTGTTCTACGTCTCCAACTTATATATCCTTGTGGTCATTGAATCAAATGAAACTCTGATTTTATCTTCTTGTTCCAAATCTTTTTACTTTCTTTATTTATTTATGACAATCCATGAATTCTAAGAGAAAAGAATGTCCATTAATTTGCATAAAGTTGTAAGAGATTTTTATTAGTGGTTATAGTTGCCTGGATTATTATCCTATCACAACTATTGTTATTCGGTGTAAGAGATGTTATTGTTAGACAACATAAATAATTTGACCGGGAATGACCATAATTTTCCAATTAAACAGATTACGGTTGTTCCACAATGAATTTTATGACTCTCCAATGACTTCCTTATCAAAAAATTAACATTGGCATACCCATCCGTGCAACACCTTGTTCACCCAGCACTACTATGTCAAATCTCATGCACCAATACCACCTTCCCACCACCAATCTCAATCTACCACCAGCGCATCCCTATCATATTTCCATAACAACTCTCATTCACAACCTTATCCTCCTGCATGCATTACATATCATACAAAGTTTTCATTAGTTTAGAAAAAAATTCACACAACCCACTCTTGTTCATTTAGATGAAAATGAATTAAATTTTTCAAACACGATTTATAAAACTAATATAATAAATACAGTATTTTTTCATAAATACCGAAATATGAAACCAACCTAAGTTTATATTAATCCACCTGAAATCACTAAAATTCCTTATTAAATTATGAGGATTTGAGTCCCAAGAATCATCCAAAACCAAGAACTTGTAATCACATTTTCCATGTTTACTGAAATTCAATATGAAATTGGGTTTTCAACATGTGAGGATGGATTCTATTTTGTGCATAGAAGAAATGCTTGTACCAACTTTGAATACTAATTCTGGGTATAATTTTCGGAGCCAATGGCCCAGCCAATTGTTAAGGCTTCAAAGAATTCTGAGCCAACAGCCCAGCCAATTGTTAATACTCTAAAGAAGAACTGGTCAAAACTGTAAAACTGATGTACTATACACTCAACGTATCAATATCAGATTATAACTCCCACTGCAAGACTTTTTTGCTCCCACAAAAACATTGAAAGAAGCATGCGACGATGAATTATATGGTCATCATATGAATTCAAAACTAACCGCAAAAAAAAAAAAAACTATGATAGTTCTGCAACATACCAACTTTGTTCCCCTATGAACAACATATGTTCAAGCTTCTATTGATTTTAACTCTCAAGTTCGCTGTGTCTTATATAGGAAAGATGATCAACTATCTTAGTTTTTAGTTTAACTGGATACCTCAATCCTAAGCGAACTATAAATTCACCCCAATTCGCATATAGCAATGGCATCTTGGCAGTGCTGCACCATATATCTTGGTACTCCAGTAAACGTCAACGGCAACACTACCTTCATTCCAATGCTTGTTAATGCATCTACTAAATACTCCCGCCTGCATATCCAACGTCTTCATCTGCATTTTCGAATGATTATTTTTAACTTTTGTTGCTCCGTAACGGAGAATATAGGTTTGTACATATTGTTAGAATTAAAAAGTGATTTATTACCAAAAATTGTTTTGTTATCTAATTTATCTTGATAGGACCAAAGGGTCACTAGCCTATATTGGGGGTGGAAATAACAAATCC
>JAJJMC010009801.1:563859-584030 GCA_023531435.1 Papaver californicum | reverse complement strand
GGGTCACTAGCCTATATTGGGGGTGGAAATAACAAATCCACTTTTCACTTCTATGTGAATGAGAAACCTTTGATTTGTCTCACATTAGACAAATCAAGGATGAAGTCTATCCATATTACCACAAAGGTTGCACCTAAGGGAAAGAACTTGTGTATTGGATATGGACTAAGGGAATGGGCTAGTGGGCAAACTCACACATGTGCGGTGCTTCGCGCCGAAGCACGCGGGCCGCTGACTTGCGGAGCTTGCGTATGCTTGCGTGTGTTTTTGCGTGAGCTGGCATGTGCCCGACGAGTGCTCGGCGTGAGCTCGACGTGTGTGCAGCGTGTGCCTATCAAGACTTAATGGTTTTTTATTTTAAATTCCTATAATAAATATTTTACCGTTTTATTATTTATAGTAATTTATTGATATTAAAAACCGTTTCATTATTTATGAGAATTTATTTGAATTAAATAAAAATATTTTTTCATAAATACAATTTAATTCTCCTCTCTCAAATTTTCCTATGAAAGCAGAAAAATGATTTCATTTTTCCTTACCCCAGTCGCAGCTACTATCCTGACGATTTTTTCCCTCTTCTTGCTTTGTTTGCGCACGTAGTTTTATTTTTCTATAAATCTTATTCTGTTGTTAAGTTCGCAACGGGCCAACGAGTTTTTGCTAGTTGGGTTGGTATCAGGTGGTTTTACCCTGGATTCGATTTGTCCACACAGGGGAATAGCAACAGTCTTTCTAGAGGTGTACCCGACAAATATCGAGTTAAGGGCAGTCTCTTGAACATGCGACTTCATCTTCCTGTGTGTGTGTTTGTCTGAAGTCTGCTGTTGTTTCTTCTAACCCTTAACTATCTTCAAGCTTCTGTTTGGTTTGTTCTCTATTACAAGAATTTAATCCAATAACTTATCTGACCCAAACTCAGTTACACATTATAGCTGAAATCTGGCAATACGATAATGTTAAATTGGGTGTACATACCTTGTTACTTTCATACTGCAGCATCTCAGTCAAATCAAATAGAGTCACCATTTTTTCAAATGGATTGTCTTCCTCCTTCAAATCAACCCTACCGACCTCCAAAGGTTCCGAAGAGAGGCGTCAGAGAGATATGAACAAAAAAACTAATGCAAACACTAAAAGAAATAAAAAGATTTTAAACCTAGCCGAAAAACTCAGTTTGCAAACGTTGAGGTTTGGCTTTTGCTGGAATGTTTTATATCCAGGGTCACCGAACCCACAACTTCCATAGAAAAAAAAATTGTTTTGGAAATAATATTGATCTGTATCTATAAATTTATATCCCAAAGAACATAATAACATGGCATTTCGGGGCTTTTTCATTAATTTGGCATATGATCTTAAAACGTAGAATCGTCGTAGTCCATATTTAAAATAAAAATTCATATTTAGTAAGAATGATAAGTATGTTAGATTAGAAGTCTTAAATTTATTTATTTATCAAAGTAGATTTAATTAGCATGGTAAGTGCCTACGTAAGTTTAAAACCTTTAGATTTGTTTCTCAAAGTTGAAGTATACACGTTTATAAAAACTCATCAAAATAGTAAGATTTTTGTTAACTTTATTAGGAAAAAAGATTTCTAGTACGGAAAGTTATATTTTTTAACATTGGAAATTTATATACACATTTTAAATAAAGTTAAAAATATTATTTTTAAAACCTACTCGTGAGATCAACGTTTTCAGTTTACCCAAAATTTAACGGTTCAAAATTTTATGAAAATGTGTAAACCCGGTGTAAACATACGAAATAAATTTTCAGTCGTCCAAACTTAAATATCGACAATCCAGCGGTTAGACATCGCAATCTATGAGAGTCGTCCATAGGGTAAGTAACATCGATCTACCTAATCCGCACCATACGTTCCCCTATCAACGCATCATATAACACCAAATTCTATCCAATAGACACGAATGACTTCGCTCTAAACCAATGAGAGTTCGGTTACACTCACCATCCAATAGGGAGGAGGGTAAGATCCACTAGTGCTAGTTTTATTCTGGAGTGAGGGATGATATTGAGTATTAAGGTTGTTGATATGCCTCTATTTATAGGCTAGTGTTAAAACCCGGGTTACATATAGATGGGCTGCACACATGGGCCAAAGGTCCTACAAAACTCCCTCTTGTGTGGTCCAGCAGTAGTGCTTCATATGTAGTGTTTCACATTTACTGCTTCAGATGTAGTGCTTCAAATATAGTTCTTCAGATCTAGTTTCTCTCCTCGATGACCATTGTGTCGAAGTCAATTGCCTTATTAATTCAAACCTCGTCAGGAAAACCCAGAGGGACAAAACCTGAACTAAGGAAAAAGAGTATGATATATTAATAAGAAACTTAGGACAAAGTTGGACTCGCATATGTTCCTCGTTAAAATCTTGACAAGGGAAAAAACCAGTGGGATAAAACCTTGACGTAGGGAAAATAGTACAACGCAATAGTCCAGAAGTATGTATTTTCCAAATACCCATACATAGTATCCTTTCTACGTCTCGTGGGTGATTGGTGAAAATCCAGTATTGGTCTGTAATAGTAATATCACTATACTAGTTGACTTGTGCTGAAAACTGTTGTGATACTCCTTGCTTTGTTGTGTTGATTCTAAAAGCGGTTTCGTTTAACAACTATTGTGTTTCATTTTTTGATTATGATATTGTTCAGTAATATCAATGTGATCTGCAGGTCTTCAACATTAGGCATGTGCCTAGAGTAGATGTTGTTGTCTCACTAAAAACCTTGTCGATTAACAAAAACCCGTGGAAAAAACTAATCTCGATAAAAGGAAAAAAAAAGTACAACACAACTTTACATTTCGAAGTAAAATATGTCGACATCATATCCTTGGATCCTCCCCCTGATGTCGACATCTCCCTCTGATTCCATTCAGAGGAGCCTCCAAACAGTTCCTTTAGTCATGTATTTTCTGAAGTGAATATAGGTTATGACTTAATAAATAAGTCAGTCATGTCTCCCTCTGATTACATTTGTGGGAGAAAAGATTATTGTACCTTCATAATCAAAAACTTTTAGATTGCACTTCCTTTAACAATTCTTTTATGTATTTGCATGGATAAAAAGATATTATATCAATGGTTCCTTCTAAGTATATGGTTACATTCATTATACCATTGCAAAAACGATGCGTCGGCACTAAGCTATATCTAGCTACAAGTTCACTGAGGATGAAATATTTGGTCGAGTACATTATGTTATGTACAACAATGCCTCTATTGCACTTAGATATGGGAATTTCATCTCCCAACACATCTTCGTCATCTTTATTTAGACGAAATGGTTATTTACTTACATTTGAACCTCAACTAATCATGGTAGTGCTAGCAGGATGCATGTCCTTGTTAGCCAGCGCTCAAGTGGTTTGGTCAATCGTGGGCCAAGAAATATTGAATGGTGAATTTCCTGACAACTTCGGACATATGAAAATTGGTGGTATAATACACCATTAGCTCGGTGTTCGATCGAGCTTTTCCCAAATTTTTCATCTCAAATTAATTCGGATTTCAAGCAGCTTGTAAAATCTATTATTTCATCAAGAGTACATATAATGTCCATATCATTGACATAGATAACTATAATTCGAAATCATGAACTTTTCTTTGTGAGTACACATGGAGCAATACCTTACTTGTATATCCCTTCCAAATGAAATAGTCACTTAGACGGGTATATCAAATACGCCAGATTATTATAATCCATAAGTGAGCGTTACAATCTAATCACAATCACATTCCATGGTTAGAGTCATTTGATTTGGGAGACAAAAGGTTATCAGACACTTTTGTGAAAATCTTTATCTCTTAATCCGTAAAGATATGTAATAACCACATATAAATGTTTCATTTCAAGTCCTTTTGAAACTACAAGCTAACTAAGTAGCAAAACGTTGTAAAGTTCATTACAACAAAGTTAGTAATTCTAGGGTTTGTGAAAAACCTTGCGCCACAAGGCGAGTCTTTATACTTTGAAACTTCATTCTTCTCACTGCACTTTGTGACAAATAATCATGTATGTCCCACAGGCTTTACACTTGGTTGGTTAGCAATACCACACCAAATACCTGTATATTTGTCAAATAACCAAGTTCTACCTGGATTGCATAGGACAAATATTTTCTTGTTGATATTAAGCAACAAGGAGCATGGTTCGATCTTATCGTGCTCTTTTTATTTGAGAAATTGTATATGAAAATAATAGCCATCAATATGCTCGCATGATCTTTCCATTGACTCGTGCGTGTTCTCATAATCCTTTAGGATTTTATTGTTCTTTGGAATCATTAAACTTCGGAGCGTCCTCCAGTTTGAATATGGACATAACCATAGGAAATTCTATAAGAGGATTTCATTGATGATATGAATTAGGTTGTGCCTTACTCACATATTTCTTTTCTAGGTGAATATTGATCGAACCTGGTGGTCTCTCCATCTTTTTTTATGGAGCCACGACCTCCACTACACTTCCACAAAGTGTAGTTGTAACACCTCAGTTTATGGTGTAACCCTTACTGAGAATTTCTAACCTCCCAGGCACATTTACAGCTGGTATGTGTGATCTTGTCACTTTACCGATATTAGTGCACTTTCTAAAAATCGATTATTCTTTTCACTTCATATTTACATATATGGAGTACAAGAATCAATATGAGACAGAGTGGGAACACACCACGATAATTCATTTCATTTCCTTAAGAAATATTTTTTCTTATCTCCCCCGAGCGATGGGAAGACTATCTCATCAAAGTAACGATCCACAAATCTAGCGGTTAAGAGATTGCCTGCGGAAGGTTTCAAAATACGGATAATTGTTGGGAATTCATATCCAACATAACTACTTAATCGTTTTAATGACCCATTATAGTACGATGTGGAGTCGTAATGGCACATATATAGCACAACCAAAAATGCATAAGAATACAAATGTCAGGCTTATATCTAGCTACCAACTGGCACTCACAAATGGTTGACTAATTATGGTTTCTAAAACGAATAAGTGAAGATGCCTATAATATTGCATATCCCACAAGCAGTTATAGGAAGGTTGGTACTCATAATCTATGTATTATACACCATCTATAACCTTTGATGGTAGCCTCTGCGAGACCATATGGCATAGCATGCTTTATACTGATCCTACAAAACATGCAATATTCATTAAGTTCTTTTAATGTAAACTCTCTAGCATTAAAAAGGGTGGTGAGCCCTTAAATTGTGTAATATGTGCTAGGATTGTTTCAAAAACATATCATTTCTTGTGAAAAATAACTAATTCAACACTTCGAATCATCCACCAGAGTCATAAATCACTTGAATGGTCCGCATTCTGCATGGATATGTTCACAAATATCACCTTGTTTCTTTTGAAAGAATGAGTTGTTTACCATATGCATCTTAGGATGGTCTCAACCCTATTTAGTAAAGAAAGACTTTGTTAAATGAGTGACATGCTTTATTACTTTAAAAGCATAAGGGGAAGGGAGGTGGTGTTTCTAGTACTTTAGAAAGCGTTGATTGTGAGATATGCCGTCACTTTGCATTCTTTCAATCTTTGCAATTCCTATTTTATTGTTCACTCAAATAAATAGATGTCCATTTGAGTTCTTTCAAAACAGAACATCATGTCACAAACCAAAGTGTCTTTATGGTTACGTAAAAACCTGAATGAGTCGATCCCCAATCTTGCATTGTCGGTGACGATCGATATGGATTCAATTTTCCAAGTATGAGTGACTTACAGTTCACTAGACCAATTGACTCATTATTTTCTATTAAATGTTATTCGTTTCACGTTCATTATAGGTAATTTATAGATTCATTTCCATTCTCACAGTGAGTTTCCATATGATAACCGTTTGAACGGATTTCGCAGGAACTTAACAAAGTGTTGTTAGCTCTTCGTTCTTACAGAGCTCATGTAACTTTTAATCTTTATACCAATTAGGCAATACAGATTGAGCATTGCTTCACTCGACTATTATTTGTGATGATCCAATCATCACATGACACTAAATAAGGAAACAATTCAACAAGTATTTGTATATTTCCTTAAGAGCTTCCTGTAATAAGTGGTGTGGCCTTATTACGTAACAAAAGAAAATTCATCTCATTTACTTTAGAGTGTTACAGTTCATGAAGATGATATATTTTCATCATAATGCACGAGTGATCCTTATAACTCAAGTGCTTTAGACTATATCTCAAGTACTTCAGAGTATTTCAATCTCGCGGAAATGATATACTTTTCATTACATAAGAGCAGACAATGGATATAATTCTTTAAAAAATATCTTTATTGTAGCTAATGAAATATCTGTTAAATTATCATGTAACCAATAGTCTAGGATCAAATCATACAAAATCTAGAATCAAACTATACAAAATTCGATTGAATATAGAAAGTAAAACAATCGAATTGGGTAAGTATATTGACTGGGCAAAGTTCATGTTGCTATTAAAGTTGACGTCTAGTTATGGCCTTCTCTGAGAATATAATGAGTTTGTTTTCCTTTAAAATCCATATATCTCTCTTGTAGTTGACTACTAATATATGATACTCATATTACAGTGCTTGTAACATTCTCAATAAAATTCTTATACCAAGATTTCCAACTCTCATGGTATGTCAGAAGTACATGTTTGTCCCGTGCTCGATAGATACATTTACTTTATACTCCTACTGGAGCCAGAATTATATTTTTGTCCCTATATTAGTAAAAATTCATATCTTCTACTATAATTTATATGTTTTTTTTCACATGTTTAAATATATTAACATGGGTATGATTCAACACGTTTAACCCTCTATTCTTCGGGGTTCTTTCCATGTTTAATCTTGCCATAATAGTTGGAAAAAAAAATTATCCCAAAAGGTGTGACATTGTTGGTTTTATATTTTCATACTTCAACCAATAATGGTTCTTTAGTATAATGGATGAAACAGAAAAAATGAAAATGAAAAGATTTTTATGTCTCATGATTACTTTTGTGAATTTCTTTCCACAAAAGTTGAAACGTGCTAATTCGCAACATATCTTTGTTGAAGTTAATGACTCATTATAGTCTAACAAGTGCATTACATACCACTGAACATTCAAGTTTTGGGGAAAAATGAATGCTTCGACAAACTTCCTTCAAAGCATTTCATCGTCTGAAGTCAATATGTTGCCTTAAAAACGTATAAGCTATGCCTTCATCTTTTGAACAATGCATCGTCATTGGTTGAAGGTTTTTATGATGTAAATATAGTCCTTGTGGACACAAATGACTTCCCTATCAGAGATTCTATAATGGTGCTCAAGTACTTTTGAGTCCAAAAGGTCAAATTCAAGTCGAGATGGTTTAGTCAAAGGCCGGTCAACTATTTGGTCAAGGCCCGGTCCATTGGGTTGACATGGTTATGGTTAACAAATTTAAGCATATATGGTCCATTATATATGAAGTATTGAGGCCCATTGATAATTACCTTGAAACTATTATCATATATGCCCAAAGTATTTTATTAACCTTAAAATTAGAAATTTCATCATCCAACTATAGTGATTGGTAAACGTTCTTCCCTATGTCTGATTATGATGAAATTTTTGAAGAAAATCCATAAATAGATTACGCCAAACATACTAAAATTTTAGTAGAATCCAACGGCTAGATAAAAAAAAATACTCATGACGTCGCATAACTGCCTCAGATTACGTTTATGGTAACGCATCCATAATTTATATTAAGTTTGATCAGAATCACGCTGATATCTTCACGAAATAATCCATCACTAATCTCGAATGATAAAAAAAAATTACACAATTGTTAGAGTCGTGTTGATAATGTGTTGAAGGGAGAATGTAAAGAAGAGAGACCTTGTTCATTAGATATCAATATAGTATTACACAGGAATAAGCCTCTATTTATAAGCTAGGTTTAAAACCCTGGTTACATATAGATGAGCCAAAGGCCCCACAACATCATTTTTATTTTTGTCCCATAATAAATTATATTTTTCCTTTTCGATGATAGTAGTGTTTTGCACGTGTTTAATTTTTGTCCCAAATTTAAGTAAATAATTTAAAGTGAATTATAATTTTCCATGTTTATTGGAAACTGTTTATCTAACTTAGACTAGTATGTAACCTGTGCTACACACCAGGGCTGACGGGAACAACTAATCAGGCGTGACGGTACTTCGCCCTGCACCCCTAGTTAAATGCATTAAATTTTTTTTGAACAGTCTTTGATTAACGTATGTATGTCATCATCTCTTTATATAGTCTCGTACATTCTTTTGTTTACCAGGTTTTTCTTAGTAGGTGTCTAGAGTTGTTCTCTGTCAGGGACAAATACTTCATGAGTTATTTGGTTTTGTAGAGACCTTGTGATCTGCACGGATATACTGATTGTTCTCTAATTGTATTTACATCTTGCACGCCATTTATTTTTATTATTTGTGTTCAAATCGGTGTCATTGAATTCCACATTATTTATTAGTATGTCCTGAAATAATGTTGGCATGTAGTTACCTTGTCATTTTTTTCCCAATAGATATGCTTTCTCATTATCATAATGAAATATGTCATGTGCAGTTAGACTGAGATAAATGAAGTTCCTTTATTCAAGTATGAATCTAAAGACCATTGATTTCCCTATTGCAGTTAATATTTCTTCTACGCAGTCTGCCCTGTTTTCTTGTTAAAAAAAAAATCATTCCCTAAGAGGTTGTATTTTTATTTATTTTTCTGTAAATTTTGCTTATTTAAGACATTAGGGTTACCTTTACATCCACTGTTGACAATGTGATCATTTTTGTTACTCTGATGGTATCTATAACCACTTCAACTATTTGTCCCATTGCTGTAAATATACTGTTGTTGTTACCGTCGTGTACTATTAGTTGGCGAATGTAATTGTCACAAAGCATGTGTTAGTTTTGCAAGTCAGTTTCCTAATTTCCACGTGGAATACCAGCTCATGACCTTCGATCTGTTGAGTTATGTGCTCAGAAAAATCCATCTATTGTGCTAGTAGTCAACAACCTATCACCATGTTAATTTATCTTTACTCGGCAAACTGGAAAATATATGATGAGATTATGCTAACCACGAAAACAGAACAAATGCTATGCCCTAGCAAGGGAAAAATCAATCATAGCCATAAAATACTATTTATTATCTGATTTCAATACAAAAAATATTTCAGTCTTCAGATTCATTCTGATTATCTTTTCAGTTGTTCTACCGATGGCGACGAACACTGCCCCTCCTGTACCATCTTCGACAGAGAAGTTTAACAACAACCTGTATGATAATTACTTATGAGTTTCTCTTTAGAAGAATTTTGTGTGACTTATGACACTAAATTACCTACTTTTCAAGAGGTGCAGTGCACTTTTTGTCGCAGTTGTAACACCATACTATGAAATGCACACATTCATTAACACAGTTGTACTAACGCAAAATATAGCAAAATAAATCATGTAATGTAAAATCACTCATCCTTTCTTTACCTCATGGCAGTATGCTTCGTACTCAACATGATCGCGAACAATATAATCAAGTATTTTTTCAGCATTTTGCCCTATGATGGTCAATGTCACAACTTTTGTTTTATCTTTTACCTTTATCTGAAGTAGATACAAAGTTACATCTCCCATGTAATCGTTGCAACATTTGCTGCAAGAACCACGATTTCCCACATATTCTACTTTTTTGTTACAAGTTTTGCAAGCCATATAGTACCAATCATCATCTCCCAACAGCTCAACAATTTTTGCTTCACAGTAGCACGTGGTGTTCTGCTTACATAAACACATATGTATTAATCAATCCACTATATGTCTACTGGCTATACAGACTGTTGGCACATACCTTTCTTTCATCATATTATAGTTTCTCAGTTACTTCAAACATAGTATCTATGTTTTCATAATGATTATTTTCTTCTTCCAGGTATTCTTTATCAACCCCTATAGAGTCTAAATCAATCCTATATTTAAAAAGAAAATCATAATGTGTTAGCCACAACACCCTGCAGTGTTAATTTATTTATCAAGACACATTACTTACAACGACTTGAATATATTCACTTGATCGACATCCTAATTCACGAATACTCTTGAGCAGCTGTAGTACAAAGGCTAATCGTACCTACAATGCCATAATAAGTTAGAATACATGGCCATATAACATCAATTTTACACTCTCATAAGCATCACAAAAAGGTAAAAATATTTACCCAAGTGATCCTTCACGTATGTGCCAGCAATTACCACCACTGAAGGCATTTTCACAGAGTTCTCTATGATGTCATCATTAATTATGTTCACTAATTCATCCCATAATGTTATTTTCATTGCAGTTCCCCTGGTACCAAAAATATCAATATTAGCCAGAATAATCTACAATCACTTATTTGTAAAAAATAATACATGAAAAATTTAAAATGCATTATACCTCTCATTCTCGATAACAATTTCTCGCGTTGAGACATCACTATCACCAATTGATTTCTTTACAATGTTTGAGACATACTTCAACTTTCCAATTACAGGTACAAAAAGATATCCAATTTAACGTATATATCCAGAAAATAAAATTTATGAACAACTAATTGATGCACCAACTGCATACCTATATAATAAGTAATATCATTTTTTCTGCTAGCAACATTCTCCAGAGCTAGGAATTCGAAAACTTCTTTGGGAAATGTTGTTGGGTCAATGCTAAGCTTCTTTATCTTTGAAAACTTGTTCAGCCACATAACATACTCTAAAGAGACTATTCTGTAGCCAATAGTTGGTTTGGAAATACTAAATCTCCGATAGAATACACATGTCCTTCCTGAAAATTTTCCTGGATCAATTGTACGTAGTCCTTCCCCACTCTAGCCGGCATATGAATTCCCTGCATCGTAGTTAAATTTAAATGTTAGGGTAACCTTATAGACAACTAATGTATAACTATAAGAGGAAAGCATTACTCACATCCTAGTAAATAATATGAAGCTCAAGACTCCATACTTTGCCACTCTTTTTGTTTTTGAATTTCCACATCCTCAATACCAATGTTTGCACAGCCTTTTGAGTTATTTAATTCGGTCTGAGATTGATGAATGGTGTGTAAACTATTCCTACAGATGTGTAAACTATTGGGAGTTAATAAAGAACTTATAAAACGATCAATAACCAACAAAATCCAATCCTAAATAATTATGAATGTAACCCGTGCTACGCACACCTCTCGATCTGTGAAAGATAATTCTCGGGTTTGGTTATGATATTGAAGGATATTTTTTTGGATTTAATACAAGAAAATATTCTTGCCTTAATTTTAGAAATAAGTACGAGTTTTGGAAATTCAAAACTCTTTCGAATACTTGTATGGCGTTAAAAAAGGAAAGGGAAGAATTTTCTCGACAATCTGAGTTGTTCTCAAGACAAAGAAAATATTCGCTGAGTTGATCTGGAAACAACATCGAGCACATCACTCCTAAAAGAAGGAATCAATATCAAGGATATCACCTCGATGGGGAAAGATTTTTTTCTAAGGAAGAAAAAAAAATATATCAAGATACGATTCTCGATCTTCCGAGAATTTATGGTGAAGATTTTGGAAGATACAAGAGTAAATAAGTTGTTCTAGTATAAATAGAGAGGGTTAGGTCGAGCAGAAGGAGTTACAGAGCTAGGGAGAGATCCATAATCAAAAATCAGTTTGAAAGAAATCATCTCTGCAAACTAGGTCCGAGGAAGAAGAAGAAGTGTTTAATACAGATCCAAACTGTTGTTAATCACCGTCACATTTCCTTCAAAATCTTTACCTTTCGCAACGATTCAGTGAATAGTAACTGCAACAGTTTCTGTAGCGAATACTCCTAAAGGAAGTCGTTCTTCAACATCAACAACGCCTTATCCAGCATCATCAAGGGTCTGTTTTTTGTAGCTGCTCCACTAAGCAGTCGTTAAATCGACTAGAAATTAAAGAAAAATTATAAGCTTCTTTTCATTAATAAAATACATGAGTAGCTAAATATTTTCTCTAGGGTGTAGGAGGAAACTATCTTTGGATGAGTAATACTTAATATTTTTATTTCTTTGACATATTTTACTCTACTATTTATGCTATTATTGACTAAGATTTTTCTCTTTTTAAAAGCTTGTTTTGAATAGTTTTCAACTATTGATATTTTATAAGCGATGAAAAATTAGATTTTAGGCATAACAACGAAAGTTGTAGTATTAAGTTTTGAAACGATAAATCTTCTGAAATATGAAATTGGGTTCAATAAAGTTTTGAGTAATTTGAGAGTAATAGTTGAAGTAATGATTTATTAGTTTTACAAACATCAAAAGTAGTGGAATCTGAAACCCTAGATTTTTCTCATATTCTGATGATCAATAATTTTATTTAGTTATTTTATCCAATTTAATTCACAAAAAATCCTTCAACAATTTCTTGTTTTCGCACATAATTAGGGTATTAACTAGTCATATTATAATCAATCTCCGTAGACAAACCCGTGTTTGCCGCTTCTACTTTGTCGACGTTGTGCGATTGCGGCTATAGGTCTTAGGCTTATCAATTTTTGACGCCGCTGCCGGGGACTGAGAAATAATATTTTTAGTTAATTTTCAATTTTATCTTAATTAGGCTAGTTAGCTTAGAATTTTATTTTATTTTTATTTTTATTTTCTTTCTAGATTTTATTTGGGTATTTCTTGTATTTGTTGTGCAGGTAATATTATTACCAAATTTTGTGGAAAATTGCCTACCATAAAGGTTAGTAAAAACCAACTTTTATTTCATTAATTTCTATTTTTAGATTTTATTCCTTTTTTAGTGTGATTGTGCATATTTTATTTTTCATTTTGTATAAAAAAAACACCTTTGCACACACCAATTTGCATCTTCGTCAGATCACTGAATTTTAGAAAAACCCATGGATTAGTAAGATGAACCCCTGCCTTGGGCCTTATGGGAGTTACCAGCTAAAAATCCACAAGCCTTAACCTTGTACCTTTGACCATTCTTTGACTGTAAGGTAAACCAAGCTTACCTAAATTAGTGAACCCTACATTTGCATGTGCATAATTCTTTCCAAACACTAGTATTTTTGCTTGTGCATGCCTCTTTGGATACGTGTAGGAAATAGACTTGAAAAAAAACGATTTGTATTGTTTAAGTCCAACTCCTAGCACGTTTGTTGGTGGTTCATCTTTATTTTCTGCAATGGGTGGTAATAATAATGATGAAAACCAGGTAAACAAAACCCTAAGAGACCCTATGAACCCTTCTAGAGTAGTGCGTGAATCTGGGTAGTTTTACCCACTTCTAATGGGAAATTTGATATCAAACCTGGAACAATTAACTTGCTTCATACATTTAGGAGATTAGACAATGAGAATTCCTATACCCATATCAGAGACTTTGAAATGATTTGTGGGACCATGAGCTATCCAAATGTCTCGGTAGATGTGGTTAAGTTGTGTTTGTTTCCTTTTTCCCTTGATGAGAAGGACAAAGAGTGGTGTCATTTAATTCCCGCTAACTTGCGATGGCCTTGTAGAAAGCTTCATTAAGAAATTCTACCCACACTATAAGATTGTTGTTGTTCGTCAATCTATCCAAACCTTTTAAGCAAAAATTAGGTGAAACCTTACACGATTGTAGAAAGGTTTAATGAGTTGTTATACCAGTGTCCGCATCACGGTTTTGAAAAAGCCCACATGACCCAAATCTTGTATGAGGGAATAGATAGTGAAACCCGAATGAAAATAGAAACAATGAGTGGTGGTGATTTTACTCATCAAGAGCCTGATAAGTGTTTTGACTCGTTTGTCGAGTTAGCTGAGAAAACTAGGCAATGAGCTTCAATAAGAGAACCATAAATATCTAGATACCCAATTCATAGGGTCAATAGAGTTGATAATGGTTCAGATATCCTTAGACGTCTAGAGGCCTTAGAGATTAGAAGCCAAGAAGGATCGAGTCAGGTTATGAGCTATAACAATGAGCCTCATTTTTACCCAAATGGAACTACCCATGACCAAGTTAGTGTTTTACATGGTGGTATGAACTCTAAATATGAAAGTCGACCCAAGTTTGATCTATACTCAAATACCTACAACCCTGGTTGGAGACATAACCCCAATTTCTCGTGGTCCAAAGGTACCCATCAGGGTGGCCCTTCTAGCAACCCACCACCCAGTTTTCCTAGGAACCCAACCAAAGTCCAAGAACCAAGGCCCGTTGATTCAAAGTCATCTCTAGATGAAACTCTAAAACTCTTTATTGAAAGTAATGCCCTAAATCATGCTCAGAATACCCAACATTATAACCAGATAGGTCAGAGGCTCGATAACTTTCAACGTCACAAACAAAATAGTAACCAAGCTATTAGCAACTTAGGCCCGAATGAGTCAATTGTCAAATAAGATAAACGATAAGGAGAATGGGACATTTCCTAGCCAACCGAATCCAAACCCAAAAGGAGTCCACCGTATAAATTGGCCAGGTAGTTCTAATGAGCACGTTCAAGCAGTCATCACCCTTAGGAGTGGAAAAATAGTTGAAAACAAGGAAGAGCAACCTAAGGTTAGTAATCCAACTGAAAATGAGTCTGAGGTCGATGAAACTCCTAGTGATACTAATGGGATTGATAAATATGTGGGCCTAAATGAGAAAGATATCCATGAGAGAGTGTTTACTCCACCCGCACCATTTCCCCAAAGGCTTGCCGAGAAAAAGCCTGGCATTTATGCTGAAATCCTAGACATCTTTAATCAGGTTAAGATCAACCTTCCCCGATTATATGCAATTAAACATATGCCAATCTATGCCAAGTTCCTAAAATACATATTTACAGTTAAACGAGAAATGAGTGTACATAAAAAGAAATTCTTGACCCAACAAGTTAGATCCACACTTTCACAACAGTACCCAGTCAAATTGAAAGATCCTGGTTGTCCCACTGTTACTTGTACTACAAGCAATCAAAGGATATAAAATGCATTGTTAGATCTTGAGGCTAGTATGATTCTTTCGCCATTCTCGGTATATGAAAATCTTGGACTAGCCGATAGGTCAATCAAGATTCCACGTGGAATTATTGAAGACGTTTTGGTTCAGGTAGAAAACTTTATATATCCAGTTGACTTTGTGATTCCAGACATTCAACCTACCTCAGACCAAGAAATCAACATTCCGATCATCCTAGGTTGACCGTTCTTAGCAACTGCTAATGCTATAGTCAATTGTCAAAATTGTCAGGTGGAATTTTCTTTTGGCAATCAGAAAGTCTCGGTGAATGTTTTCAAATCTCTCCAAGCCCCTTCGCACCATGATCACTATGAGTCTGTATGCATGATTGATTCTCTAGTTGAGAATACTTTTCAAATCAATCGTGTTAGTGATCCTTTAGTGGCATGCTTATCCTATTTTGGAGTCTACTATGATAAGGATAGTCATTTTGAAGAATTTAATGCGTTGCTATATTTTGCACCAGTTTTGGATTATGGGAAATGGTAACGTAAACCTGAACCTCTTCCACCCACCACAGATAAGCCCGTCCCATCTTTAGTTAAAGCTCCCATAGTTTCATATGACTTAGAGCCTGATCAAAAAAGTAAATTAGTTAGTGTTCTACGAGAGCACAATACTTCCCTTGGGTGGACCATAATATATTTATTAGTCCTGCTGACTGTATGCACCAAATATACCTAGAGGAAGGTGCCAAAACCTCAATAGAAATGCAGCGACGATTGAACCCCAACATGAAAGATGTTGTCCGCACGGAGGTGCTCAAGTTATTAGATGCAGGTATCATATACCCCATATTTGATAGTAAATGGGTCAGCCCTGTCCAGGTTGTCCCAAATAAGTATGGGATTACAGTAGTTGAGAATGCGAACAATGAATTAATCCATACCCGAGTTACTACTGGGTGAAGAATTTGTACAAATTATCGTAAGATAAACTCAGTCACTAGGAAAGACCATTTTCCTCTACCATTCATCGACCAGATGTTAGAAAAACTAGACGGTCATAGCCATTACTGTTTTCTAGATGGATACTCTGGGTATAACCAAATCCCCAAAGCACCATAAGACCAGGAGAAAACGACCTTCCTATGTCCATTTGGTACTTTTGCTTACAGGTGTATGCCTTTCGGGTTGTGCAATGCACATGCAACATTCCAACGTTCCATGCTAAGTATCTTCTCGGACATGGTGGAACGGTTTCTTGAGGTCTTTATGAATGATTCTCGGTTTTTGGTTCTTCTTTCGATTAATGTTTGCACCACCTCACACTAGTTCTAGAACGTTGTCAAGAAAAGAACTTAGTCCTTAACTGGGAAAAATGTCTTTTATGGTTAAATCTGGAATAATGTTAGAACATGTGGTGTCCGCTAAGGGAATAAAAGTTGATAAACCCAAGGTTGACCTAATTTCAAAATTAAGGCCACCTAAGAACGTAACGAATTTTAGATCTTTCTTTGGTCATGCTGGATTATCGTCGTTTCATCAAAGACTTTAGCAATATTGCCTTACCTCTGTCGAACCTACTTGCTATGGATAATGCTTTTTTATTTGATCAATCATGTGTTAAAGATTTTGAGAAGATTAAATCTTCGTTAACTTCTGCCCATATCATTCAACCACATGATTGGAACATCCCATTTGAACTCATGTTTGATGCATCCGATTACGCGGTCGGTGATGTCTTGGCCAAAGACATGATAAAACACCTTATGTGATTTATTATGCTAGTAAAACCCTAAATGATGCCCAGATAAACTACACAACCACTGAGAAGGAATTGTTAGCTATCATATTTGCACTTGATAAATTTAGATCATACCTTCTTGGGTCAAAGGTTATAATCTATTCTGACCATGCCGCGCTCAACTATCTTCAGTCTAAGAAGGACTTAAAGCCTCGTCTGACTAGATGGGTTTTACTGTTACAAGAATTTACTCTATAATTTCGTGATATAAAGGGTTTCTTAAAATATAGTAGCTGACCATATATCTCGTATCCTTGTTGAGTCTAGAGATGATGAGAGACCAGTCCTTGACACATTCCATGATGAATAATTGTTTTCGATCTCTCAGTTACTCTGGTTTGCTGACATTGTTAATTATTTTGTAACTGGTCAAATGCCTGAGCAGTGGTCTAAACAGGATAGAGTAAAATTCTTGTCTGAGGTCAAACATTTTTTCTGGGATGATCCATACTTATTCAAATATTATCTAGACCAGATCATCCGTCGTTGTATTCCTGACAACGAAATCTCCAACGTGCTCACTTTTTGTCACTCTGGAGCTTGTGGGGGTCATTTTAGTGCTAAGAAAACAGTTGCTAAGGTCTTGCAGTCTGGTTTCTATTGCCCATATTTGTTCAAAGATGTCCAGAAATTTTGTCAAAGTTGTGAAAGATGTCAGAAATTTAGAAAGTTGACCTGTCGTAATATGATGCCATTGAATCCTATCTTGATAATAAAAATATTTGATGTAATGGGTATTGATTTTATGGGTCCGTTTGTTAACTCTTTTGGCAAATTTTATATTATGCTAGTTGTTGACTATATGTCCAAATGGCTTGAAGCTATAGCTACCAAGAAAAATAATCGCGACATTATGATCAAATTTGTTAGAGACAACATTTTCTCTCGATTTGGTATGCCTAGAGAAATTATTAGCGATAGAGGTTCCCATTTTTATAATCGTTCCTTCAAATCTCTCATGAAGAAATATTCCATTACTCATAAGGTTTCTACACCTTACCACCCACAGACTTGTGGTCAAGTAGAAGTGTCTAATAGGCAAATAAAACAAATTTTGGAAAAGACCGTAAACCCCACTCGGAAAGACTGGTCTTTGCGCTTCATAGAAGCTTTGTGGGCCTACCAAACCACTTTTAAGACTCCTCTTGGGATGTATCTGTATAGACTTGTCTTCGGTAAAGCCTGTCATTTGCCTGTAGAATTAGAACACTGTGCTTATTGGGATATGAAATGACTAAACTTTAACCTACCAACCGCTGGTGACAGCCGTAAACTTCAACTCAATGAGTTAGAATAAATTCTTATTGATGCTTACCAAAATGTGAAAATATATAAGGAGAAAACTAAAAAAATTCATGATAAATCGATTATTCGAAAGTCATTTGAACCTGGTCAAAAAGTTCTCCTGTACAATTCTCGTTTACATCTCTTTCTTGGTAAGTTAAGATTCTGGCGGTCGAGCCCATACTATGTCAAGATCATTTTTCCACATGGCGCAGTAGAAGTTGAAAATCCAAAGAATGGAGAAACTTTCAAAGTTAGCGGTCAACGGTTGAAACCATTTTTGGAGTTAACCACTCATGCATTTGAAGAATTAGAACTAAATGATCTTGTCTATCAGGACTAATCTGCAAGGTAACCAAGTCTGTATGAAGACTTTAAACTTAACGCTCTATGGGAGACAACCCATATGTTTTTGGTACACAATGCTGGTAATATCTTTCCTTATCTCTTTTACTTCGCTCGGTAATTCTCTTTGTTCATGGTTTTATTCATTATCTTTAGAACATCGAGGACTATGTTCAATTTAAGTTTGGGGATAAGGGAGAAAATTTTAAGCAATAATAAAACTCCAAAATTTAGAAACTTGTAAACAATTCAGGATGATAAACCATCCTAAGTAGATGAAAAAAAATTTCTTGGATATAGGAGTTGAGGGACCCAACTAAATGGTCTATTCATAAAAGGATAAAGCTCAGGTGTTAGAAATAACATGATAGTCGTTACCATATCTCGGAATCGTCACCATATCACGTTATGTTTTTATTTTTGCAACTTTTTATGTTTTTCTAAGTGATTTGATGGGGACTAGTATCGCCTTGTTGTCGCCAGGATGAAGTAGAATGATTGAGATCAAGCCCCATTATTTTAATTAAACTTGACCAACAAAAAAAAATAAAAAAAAATGATGACACTTGGATAGCAATATATATGTTCTCCCTGTCCCCGTCTCCTAAGCAAGCGTGGAACGCAGGATCCATGGGAACTATCATGTAATCTGCTGACAAGGAGCATGCGCTTAGAATCAAAATATCTAATTATGTTGTCAAAATAATAAAAAAAAACTGTATATACTCAATAAATCGATCGTTGTCCCTTGTATATACCAGTTGAGTTGATACTAGAATTAGGATTCAGACTAGTGGATGTGTATCTCAATCCATTAGGGTTCATCTTGGCATGACATTCATACAGATATTCTGGGAAACACCATTCACCTTAGTCAACATGCGCACACTTCTAAGATTGCTTAATAGTTTAGAATATTTGCATCAAGATGCTGGATTTACCTAAGCCCAAGCCAGGGATATTCTATTAAAGATAAGTTAGAGGCGCTACCGAAGGAGAATAATCTGGAACCAACTATCCTACCGTCACCGATAAAGAAAACAGAGGTCTCACTGACTTAGAGCCTACCCTAGCGGCCTGGCTAGTACGAACCTCGCATTATAGAAACCAATTCCAAGTCCTTAGATTCACGGAAAAGGTAACCTGGTTACGAAGAACCTTTTTACAATCAAGTAATCCAACCGTGGAAAAAAGGATATGCTTGCTTTCTGTAACTGTAGGGGCTTACCTTGACGTTAAGGGAGGATATGAGTTTACGAAACATAAAAGAGGGAAAATTATTTCACTAACGAAGACATGAAAACTTGTCACTATTTCTTCCTGAAGAGTGATACGACAGGAATAAATGAAATTGAGAAGCGTTGCTCGAATCGATATGTTCCACGTTAACTACTACATACACGGACTAATAAAGATTCCCGTTCCTAGAAAAAGTAAGAACGTAACGAATTTTAGATCTTTCTTTGCTCATGCTGGATTTTATCGTCGTTTCATCAAAGACTTTAGCAAGATTGCCTTACCTCTGTCGAACCTACTTGCTATGGATACTGCTTTTTTATTTGATCAATCATGTGTTAAAGATTTTGAGAAGCTTAAATCTTCGTTAACTTCTGCCCATATCATTCAACCACATGATTGGAACATCCCATTTTGAACTTATGTTTGATGCATCCGATTACGCGGTCGGTGATGTCTTTGGCCAAAGACATGATAAAACACCTTATGTGATTTATTATGCTAGT
>JAJJMC010009801.1:403731-538859 GCA_023531435.1 Papaver californicum | reverse complement strand
CTTGTGGGAGAATGGACAACAATGATTTCCGGCATGGCAATCCATGGTTTTGGAGAGAAATCAGTTGTATTGTTCGAAAACATGGTGAAATTGGGTGTTAAGCCCAATACAATCACATTTGTCAGTCTCCTATCTGGTTGCACTCATGCGGGATTGGTTAAAGAAGGATTAATGTATTTCGAGAGAATGGAATCAAAGTTTGGGATTGAACCCACAGTTGAACACTTTGGTTGTGTGGTCGATTTTCTGAGCCGGGCAGGATTGATTCCATAAGCGGTTAAGTTCATAAAAAATATGTCGTTGAAAGCTAATGATGCTATATGGGGTGCACTTTTAAATGCATGTACAGTTCACAAGAATGTTGAAGTGGGAGAGTTAGCAGCGAGATGGTTATTGAGAGAAGAACCATGTAATGCAACAGTCTATATGAGTCTGTTGAGTTTGTATACAGAAGATAAGAGATGGGATGATGTTGCTATGGTAAAGAGAGATATGCACTAATTGTTGGGCTTGCTGAGCTGAATGATCCTCTCTCGGATGATGTAGAGACCCAATAACGTTAGTTGCATGATCTTGTCTCCATCCCTGTGATGAGATTAAATTCGATGCAGGCCTCTGTGCAGACGAGACATTTGGTAACTGAGCAATATTAATAACTGAAGACTGGCAGTTGGGGATGCTTTGAGTGGGGTGCTTCTGGTAGAGGTCATCTTACGGCATATGGGATGGTCAATCCAGAGGTGGAGTGAGCTTTATCAGGACCTACCCAGTAGGAAACTCAAGGTTAAAGTCATGGACAGAACTGCGGTTATTACAGCAAATGCAGAAACTGAGGTTGAAGAAAAGGCCCTCTTGTTTCCTGCGCCTCTATGGACTCCATTTGGGTACAATCGAATGACGAAACAGGTAGAGTAATTTGTACTCTACTAAGGTATGTGCACCATGTTGGATATCTATAATTTATATTCAGCTTAATATTACGGAGAATGGTTTAAGTAGGACTACTGAATCAATTGATACCAAAGGTGATTATTTATTTGAAATGTTGTTTGAGATGGGAAAATTTGAATGCCGGCATAACGCTTAGCGAGACATTAGTTTGGGGGCCTTATGCCCAACTGTGGGGTATAAGATGGAAACAAGTGTTTGTTTGATTTCTCAAGCAGATTCATAGAAGACCCTAAACTTATATGTGCCCTACCCTGTAGACCTCAATTGTGGGGGTCTAATGTGAGAATGAAGAGTCCACTTCTTTAGCAAATCAGTGCATATGTTAAGCATGCCTTTGTTACGTGTTTTACAACTACTAACAATTTTTTGTTGTTTAAAGTTTGACAGGAAACTAATATGTTGTTGAAGTGGTCTAAAGGATCAGAAAGAACCAAAATCAAATTTTGATGATATAGTTTCTGTCAAATGTGTGTTGTAAAATAGGTGTGCATGTTTCCCAGTTTATCCTGGATAATTACAGGGTTTCTCTGATCACAGGACCAGAAAATTGGGATGCTTGAGGTACATATTTAATTTCAAATATGTGATATATATATGACACTAATCTTTTGAGGAAGATGTAATGACCGTACTAGTAATTAGTACATGTATCTTGTGTGTGCCTTTATATGCTTTACAACCACTAGATAACATGTGATGTTTGTGATTTGATTGAAAGGCTAAATTGTTGTAGACACGCATGATCTAAAAGATCATTGGAACCAGAAGAAATTCTGACAGAAATGGTCTTTGTCAAACTCGATACGTTTAATGTGTGTTGTAAATGTGCAGTGCATTCAGTGTACAAATACATTTGTGACCCCAGAAGAATTATTGGGATGATCTGATCAGAAATTTGCAGTACTTGAGGTACATTTAAAATTGTGTATGTGCATGATACATATTGTACTAACCTTATGAGATGTTGTGATTTCAGGCTTTGGAGAGTCTTAGCCTATATGTGCGCCCTCTTAAGTTGTATCAGTAGTTGGAAATCCTCCAACAAACATGAGGAACTCGACTGAGATGAAATCAGAGTTCTCGCTTAATTTAAAGCATGAGAGGAAGTTGAATGGATAAATCCTTTTTTGGAAGGCATTCCTCTGTGACCGAAGCCTGTGGCCACCATTGCTGAAACTCAATTGATTATGTGAGTCTAAAGTAAATGAGTAATGGAAAAGTCTAGACAAACTCAAAGAAGGCGGCTAATTCGGTAAGAAAACTACTCTCTAATGAAGTGATTTTTCTAAACTTAGTAAAGTCAAGAGAAAAATCAGTGGATCCTTTGACGAAAGGATAATCTAGAGAGACAGTTTGTTATTGCATCGAGGGGGGTGAGACTTAAGCTCAAGAAATAAAATTGCCATGAAGGACACTCAACCTTAGTGACTGGAGATCCCAAGATCAAGGTTCAATGAGACAACTAATTTGTGGTAATTAAAGGTATACATTATCAAAAGAATTACATTCTCTGTCCCTCCCTATGGTGCATTGTTGTGATAGTGTGACTGCATGTGAAGGAAGACTTTTAAGAAGTCTTAATGAGTTCTATAGTTTCAATTTAAGATTGAAGTGGGGTGTAGTAGTAACACTCTTGATAAAACTCACTTATCTGAATGAGGAAGTGGGTCGCTTCCTATAAGAATTTGAGCGAATTCTTTAGAGCATTCTGAGAAACGGGATACGTCCAGGGCTAAAATGGATACAACGGCACGAACTTAGCAACGCTAGGAGGATATCATGCGTAGCTGTTATCGCAAATTGCATCAAACGCTAGCAGTTCAAGACATCTCGTTCACTGTCTCTAGCAAGTAGTTTCGGTAACTTCTTACTAAGTAAAGGTTCAAGACCTCATGGACACCTTTGCCTATATGGTATTTTCCGCATTCTGATTTTTTCGTTTTTACAGAGGTTTCATTCATGTGGGGGATTGTTGGAGAAAATGAGTTTTAAACTAAATGGTTTTGGTCTTGGATGCTCACTCATTTCCTTGAGTGAATGAAACTCTTTAGTTTATTCCCACATTGGGTATTCTAGAGAAGGATGCCCACTTATGATGGAATGGGATGGACAAACAATACATGGGCTAACTTATGTAATGGGCTAACCTATGTATTGGGCCTACGAATTAGACATCATCCATGATCTATTATCTTACAAGAAATCCTAAACCCTAACGGTTTCCAAAAACCCTAAAGGTTTCTTTTCTCTATAAATACAAAACGGTTTTCAGAGTTTAAAATCATCCCAGAAGCGGCTAATATCCTGTCTTCTTTTCACCATCTTCTCGCTTTGTTTTGCGCTTTTGATTGTTTATCTCCCTTCCTTCCCTGTTGCTAAGTTCAAGAGTGGGTAGTCTGTATTGTGCTAATACAAGCTATATCGGGCAGTCTTATCCTGGACACATCTTCGCACGTTGGGGTTTAGCATTGCTCTTCTCGAGTATACCCGCGAACTAATGTGTTAAGCACAACTTGTTGAACCTGTGATTCTGCCCTCGTAGTTGTCCGTAGTAGAGTTTTTTTTCAATTCAGTTCTGTATATATTATTCTGATACATATAACGTTGTTGTTCATTGTTGCAAGATTCCAACATCTTAGCCCTGGTAAATCACAAACAGCTCCCATGGCAAGCCTGGAAAAGATACTGCCGGAGACAGAAGCAACTCCAGCATTACCCACGTCACCTTTTACCAAGTTAAGATTGTCTCTAATAATAGGAACAAAATGAGCAGCTGCAAATGTTGAGACGAAACAGGTAAAGAAAGATATCCATGAGAGATGGAAAGTTCTCATATGTGGATTAGCAAATGAAAAAAGCTTGAATTTTGTTTCTTTGTGTTCATTGTCTACAGGTAAGTCGAATCCAGGCACAATTTCACCAGCCATTAAAACTTCTAAGTGTATGTTCTCACAAATTTGGAGAGATATATGAGAGAACAGAACTTATAAAGTTTGCTGGTTTCGATATGTGTTAAATGTTGTGAAGATATTGAAGAAATGAGAAAACGGGTTTATATTTATAGGTGAAAACCTTTGACACTGTCTGCTCAAGTCACGCTGTTGGAGGCAAAATTAGAAAGATTCCAATTTGGTCACTGGTTATTTGATATTGTACAGTGTGATAACCAAGTTGTCTTATGCCCCTTGTCTCAGTTGGCAGCGATATATGATATGCTAGTTGTTATATATAATGCGATACCAAATTGTCGTATGTCCCTTGGCTGCGATTTGCGATATATATATACTGGTTGCTACATATATATTGACATAATGTGATAACCAAATTGTCATATGGCCCTTGACTGTCTCCTCTTTCTTGCCTTCAGAAAGATTCCTAGCCGGGAAAGTTCAGACAATATTCCTTTCGTGATAAGATACCTTTTTTTTTTCTACCAAATCAAAAGATATGTACTAATTAACTAACAAGATACCAAGGTAGCTGGAAATGTTGAGACATTATCTTATCAATTTCAAACTCTAAAATTTGCTCTTGAAATTATACTAAAAAACATATTAATAAATGATGGGTCTGCGGTCGCTCTGAAGCGTTAACAACGGAAGTACGGAACCGTGCACATGTTACAACCTTCCCACCTAAGATTATGACCAATTATCTCGATCAAAAAGATTATGACCAATTACATGGAGCTGACTTATTATAATCAAATAACCTAATTTTGCTATGTCAAAATCAAATAAACTAGTCCCATCTTTTAGCCTTTTAAATTCATACAAAGACAATAAAATAGATGAGTGCTACAACAGTCGGAGTAGAAGCCTACGAAATTTTAAAATTTTCACAATACAAATGTTATATTGTTTTTTTTTCTTTTTTCTGTTTATTATAATATTTTTATCTGTTAAAATTTGATGCACAACCAAACATTCAATTCGATGGACTAGTAGTTTTTTCATTTTAAACCTAGTCTAATCTTCTCCGATGATAAAAGAAATGAAAGTGTTTATAAAGATGATATTCATACCATGAACGTATTATGTTTAAAAATAAATAAAATTGAGCGTGTTATTTTCTTTTCTTTACCATATAAGGGCGATACAATAATTTGGATAGCTTTTCTATATTAATATGAAAGTATAATAGCCCTAAACTAATCTTTAGATTCTGTACTTTCTTCTCCGCCTCTTTCTCTCTTTTTCTTTTTCCTTCGACTTTTTTTCTTTTATCAGAAAAAGCTATAACCAACCCTTGATCACTCTATCTTTCTCTAATCACTTTCTATGTCTCTTCTATTTTTTGTTACAAATTTTTGATCAATTTAATTGTTGGTTATAGAGTTGAAAATTATTTTTTTTTTAAATTTAAAATTGAGTAAGAAGAAGTTGATCAAATTTGGAGCTTTTGATTCGATTACTTGTATGAAATTGAACAATAAGTTGCAAGTTTTTGATCAATTCAATTGATTTGGCAGAGAACCCAAAACACAATAAATGATACCAGTCATCTTCTTCATGGTGGATATTTATGGGTTTGTTATTTGCGAAAGAAAGTTTTGATGAAATGCTATGTTTTTTTACTTTTTTTGAATGAAAATTATACTGAAATTGATCAATCTAATGGCTATTGTAAAAAACTTTGAGCAATGAATTTTTTTTTTAATTGTGCTTGATCTAATTTTGTAATCAATTTGTTTGATTATCTAAAAATCTATCTCAATTTCAAAAAAAAAAATGAAAGCAAAAAAACTGATTTTGATTAAATAAAATGAAAAGTAGAAATTGATGGGATTCGTTGAACAAGAATTGAAATTGATGTGAAATCGAAGTGAAACTGTGATGCAGATCGGAAGTGTGTAAAGATGATAATAATCGCAGCGGAATAGAATTATTGAAAATTTACTGGCAAAATGGGTAGAAATCGATAGAAATTAGTTGATCTTCAAAGAGATATCCTAAAATCTACGGGGTTATCTAGACTTCGTTAATTCACTACGAATAACGACTATAGATATGATATTAGTATTCAGACTGCGGGGTAAACCCAACTATGAATAAAAATCAAAATCAATAAACTCAACAAGTTTAATGAAAATAAAATAATTTTAATTAATCAAAAACTCCCCCTAATTTTCGTTTTTGGAGCTCCTTATATAGATAACTCCTACTAAACAAACCCTAAACTTATCAAAAACTTATAAACTTGTTTCCCAAGATATGTACTACCTTTAGGTAACTTTCCTAATTAATTTATAAAGTATAAATAATAATAAAAAATAAATAATATATTTATTTTCCATAAATCTCCCTCCATCATTCTACCTACCGGTGTTGGAGAAGATTCGTCCTCGAATCTTGCCGGTACCATGTTCTGCATGTGTAATTCTTTGATGACAATCTTCATACACATGAATTGATGTTGTAAAAAAAAAAATTATGCACCGTATAGAAGCATGAGGTATGATGGAAGCCCAAAACGAATCTTCATAAGTTGATTCAACAAATTTTCTCTTGTTAAGGTAGATATAAGAGACCATTTATGTATCACAATAATCAACAACTAGCTTACTCTCAGGCAAAGACAACTCATCAATATCAGGAATTTCTAAATCAACAAGTTTATAAGGATTAGATGACTCACCATGAAACTCCATTAAATCATGTGAAACTTTTTGGGACTGTTTTTCTTTGTCAGAAACAGGACGTTCTTCGCCTTTTTGAGAAGAAAATTTTGAATCCTCCTCATCAATTAGATATTTATCAAAGATCGGAGTTGTATATCTCTCAACAATAACTTGATTTTTTGCATCACTGTCATGACGGCAAAACGAGTCTTCAACGTCGTTATCTACACTATTATTTTCTTCTATAAGCTAGCATGGTTTAGATCGAAATTTTATTGACTTCTTCAAATAACATTCTATCACTTCCAGAATCTCCTTCTTTGATTTGATCAGATATTCACATCTTCTCGGATCTCGTCTTGGTGACAATTTATTAACCCTGAATACTCGTCTTAGTAACATCATATTAACCCTAGAATCAAATTTTGCTCTGACATCAACTGATGCAGATCAGAAGCGAGTAAATATGATAATAATCGCAGCAGAATAGTATTGAAAAGTTACCGGTAGAATGGATAGAAATCGATAGAAATTAGTTGATCTTCAAAGAGATATCCTAAAATCTTCAAAGATTTTTTATGTGAGCTACTCCCAGAGATTCTATGGAAATCTAGAGACAAAAAAATGTACAATGCAAGTTACAATGTAGACAAAAGTACTATGAATACCTGGTAAAATATGTGTCCATTTTCAAAACTAAAATCTTATTGTTGTCATATGCCTAAGTTTTCATTCTCTTTATTCCACTCATCTAATATATTATTTGTTATATACGCTATCTCTCCACTGATTAGCATCTTCCCGTTGTTGCCTCTGAGTTAGATTTTGAAAAAAAACTTGTTGAAATTGAGGAGCAAGATGAGAAAATATTTACTTATGAAAAAATTAATTTTATTAATCACAAGTAAAATATTTACAAACTTTTTTACTCACTCAATCACAACCTCGATTAGAATTGATTTCACTCTCAATTGAACACTCACTTGCTTGATGTTTATATATGGGGGGTAGCATCCTCTATAGCTGGTCCAAGAATACTCTAGAAAGTATTATCTGGACTAAAAGCTAACCATGTGTAGGACATTCTAGACATACATCAAACTTACTTAGCTACTTAGATAATTATAGATACTAATATATTTTACATATTCTAGATAATTCTAGCTAAATCTCAATATCTATTTGCGATACTTTTTCTCTTAGAAATTGGTAGTGTACTTCCACAAGCTTAGTTCTTGCATGGAAGACTAGATTTTCAGCTAATCGGATAGATGATTGATTATCATAGTACATCAATACTGCATCATTTGTTGTTTTGTGTTAATCATTTAGTAATTATGCAAAACATGTACTTTATTGTTGCATTTGTTATTGCTCGATATTCAGCTTCCGTAGTTGACAATAATACTGTAGGTTGTCTTTTACTACACCACGAGATTGTTGTTGAACCGAGATTGAAGATACTACCGGTTGTCGATCTTCGGGTATCGTGATCTCCAACATAGTCTGTATCGCAATCACCAACTATCTTGGTTGTTTCTCCTTTCTTATATAGTAGTCCTGTACCAACGGTATTCTTCACATATCTTAAAATTCGCCTAACTGCTTAAAGATGAGGTCTTTTAGGCTCCTTCATATATCGACTTGCTACTCCAACTGCAAAGGTGATGTCTGGCCTTGTTAGAGTTAGGAAGATGAGACTACCTACTAACTGCCTGTACATAGTCGCATCTTCCAAGCCCTTTTCTTTGTAAGCATATAGCTTGCTATTGGGCTCCTCCTGGTAGAAATTAGTTTGCACTCGAGCATTCCATATTTCTGTAATAAGTCTCTTGTATACTTTTGTTGGCACACAAATATCCCTTTGTTGCTTCTTTCAACTTCGAGCCTTAGAAAATGTTTGAGTTCTCAAAGTTCCTTCATTTGGAACTGCACCAATAAATATTCTCTTGTATTTTGAACCTCATTGGTATCGTCACCGGTGATGATTAAATCATCCACATATACAAGCATTATTGCCAATTTCTTATTTGTTTTTTGACAAATAAACTTTAGTTTCAGGGGGAAACACTATAACCACATTGAACCGGAAACTCTGTTATCTTACCGCACCATGCCCTCGTGCTTGCTTTAATCCGTATAACGCCTTTTTAGCTTGAAGACGTGATCGGGTTTATTTTGCTCTCAAATCCTCTTGTTTTCTCCATGTATATTTCTTTATGTAACTCTCCATTTAGGAAAGCATTCTTCACATCTAGTAGCTAGAACTTCCAGGACTCACTTGCCGTCGGTGATATCAATTTAATTATTATCGTAATCTTTGATATTGGACTAAACATTTCATCGTAGTCTAGCCCAAATTGCTGTGAAAATCCTCGAGCAACCAATCGAGCCTTATACCTATGGAGTCTGATGGAAGCTGGATATTTTCTATAAAATCAATGTACAAAACGTCAAATTCAACACATTCACCTATTAATCAATCTACTACAAATTTTTGGAAAAGATTGTGGAGTCTGAATCTCACAAAGAATAAAAAATTTCCTCTGGAAATTCCTTTTCAATGCATTACCCATTAGAAGCATATTACCAAACTATGTGATGCTTCAAAAAAAAATCAAACAAAGTGAGCAGTGTTGAGAACACTGTTTTGTAATACGAAACCAGAAATAATTATTCATCTAATATTTGAGTGTCAATATGCTAGATCTGTCTGGAAACTACCACCTTGTCCTATAGTGGTGGTAAATACAAACCCTCACAACACTTTCCTAAATCACTATAACCAGTGGACGGTAGCTGATAAAGAAAGAAAAAAGTTTTATATTGTCGCAACCAAATGCTGGTACATTTGGAAAGAAAGGTGTAAAAGAATATTAATAAGAAAATCTGAAACTAGTATTAAACTATCATTACCAATAAAAAGACACATGAAATACTGGGACAAAAAAACCATCACTACCACCAACAATAATAGCCAATCAAGCATTCAAAAAATGAAAAGCATGAAAGAAAGTTGGTTTAAACCTCGATTAAACACAATTGTTTTTAACTTTGATGTTGCAGGGAAAAAAACTAACAATGGTTTTGTTTTTTTGTGAGAAACTCAGCAAGAGACTATCAAACAATACTTACATGACCAACCTACTTTTGTTCTCCATAAGAGGCATAAAGCACTAGGACTATTACAGGCAGCTTAGTGGGCAAGGAATGAACAACTACAAAACTTCAATATTCAAGGGGACTGTCAGGAGATTATAAATTTTATGTAAGGCACAAACGCAACAATTAAATGAAAATATAATATTACCCTACTCACAGTAATTTAAATCATGAAAGACTGCAACAATTTTTTGGGGTTTAACTTCATCCATAGAACATGCAACGAAGCAGCAGATGCCTTAGCCAAAACATTTTTTTTTGTAATAATCATATATGTAACATAGATGTTCCTGCTTTTGTTAGAAAGTTTATCTTAGTAGATAAATCAAATATAGTTGTGATTACATCAGAAACAACCACTCCTTTTGTACTAGTTATGGAAAGAGTAAATGAATCTCCTTGTTTTAGGGTGAAAACAAATGTACTGCAAAATGGTACTTTCAGGTAGGTTCGAGAGATCAAGATCGAACATGACGAACCTAAACCAAGAAATGGCCGCTTACGTCCTGCTTCGATCACAAAGGTGGAGAAGATTGGGTAGGTCTTAGGGGAAGGAAGCAAAGAAGGTTAAGAAATCTCAGTGTGTGATGAAGAATGGATTATCTCTGGGATGAATCGCTAATTATGTATATCTTGTCTCTTAGTTATTTTTTGTCCTTCTTCTGAATAGATAAATCCATCTATTTATAATTGGGAGGAGACACACTGATTTCTCGTAAGTTTTGGAGGTTACAAAAAAGTGGAGGAATAACAATTGTGGAGATTGTAGTGAAGTCATGTCAGAAAAATAGGGAGGACTTGTATGAACACGAATCCTCGTGCTCTCAACTATAATGCAACTGTCCCACTACTTGTTACCTTCTTGTTCGTGGATATGTCGTCCAAATGCACGATTGTCCTAGACCGCCAGACCAGTACCCCGATAAGAATACCCCCATGTGTTACATTTGATATCTCGTGGAAATAGTGGAGTCGTGGACTACCACTTTGTTTTGAGACAAGTCAGTAGCTTGCTAAGTCAGTGAGGCAAGTTGCGCAACTCACTGGTTTGGTAATCAAACTGGCTAGTGTTGAGTCTGGTAATTTTAGTGTCATGTACTAGCTTAAAGTAACATGGCATATTTTAGTGGCCAAATATCAAATTAGAAGTGGCGTGGCGCAACTATGGAAGTGTTTGAAGCTAAGATTGCACGAAAGTTCCAAAAGGACATTCATGGCGTATTTTCAGAAACTTATGCAAAAGGTTTGTCGAGCAACCATATAGGGTTGGTGTTGGCATTAGAGTGCAAAGTCGGGTGTGTCCCTGTGGCGCGTCTTATGAGTAGGATGTCGCTGGCCTAAGAAGCTAGTGACGTGTCCGCATCTCAAAAGTAGGTTGGCTCTGGCTAGTGCCAGCACCTTAGAGGCTAGTGACGCGTCCTTGAGGACGTGTCAGGAAGTTAGGTTGGCGCTGGCACTAACCAGCGCCTTAGAGGCTAGTGACGCGTCCCTAGGGATGTGTCATGGAATTAGGTTGGCGCTGGCTAGTGCCACCGCCTTAGAAGCTTAGTGATGCATCCCTAGGGACGCGTCTTCTGTGAAGGTTGGCGCTGGATTTGACAGCGCCTCTGACCTGTGGCGCGTCTCACTCGAGCCAGCTTGTGCCATTTTACGAAGCATCTCTGAGGCATTGCTTGGTGGTGCGTCACTAAGGAGCGCGCCTGAAAATAGTTTGTGGCGCGTCACTGAGGAGCGCGACTGAAATAGTTTGTGACGCGTCACTGAGGAGCGCCCCAAAAAATAGGTTGTGGCGCGTCACTAGGAAGCAGTTTGTGGAGCGTCACTGAGGAACGCGCCTAAAATAGTTTGTGGAGCGTCACTGAGTAGCGCGTCTGAAAATAGTTTATCGTGCATCAATGAAAAGCGCGCATGATATAGTTTGTGGCGCGTTACTAAGGAGCGTGCCTAAAATAGTTTGTGGCATGTCACTGAGGAGCGCGCCTGAAAATAGTTTGTGGCGTGTCACTGAGGAGCGCGCCTGAAATTAGGTTGGCGCTGGCCTAGCGTCATCCCAAGAGAGGTGGTGCGTTCTCGATGACGTTGCGCATTTTTGTTGTAGCGCGTCCAATAAAGATGGTACATGAATAGTGACGCGTAATTAAGCATGATGCTAAAATGACATGTATTCTTAAAGATAGGACGTCAAATTGTGATGTGTTCTTTGCGAACAGGGCATTAAGCTAGAATGCGTCTTCGAAGATTAGGCATTAGCTATTACCAGAATATATAGATGTTATTTAAACATTGATGTGCATTCGAGACAAGTTCAAGGAATTCAGTTGTAGAACTTATGTGACTTGAGACTGGTTTTATATGGCATAAATATTGCGAAAATTAAGGAGACGACTGGATCAGTTTAGAACGCCTGTAGCTATTTGTAGAGACTGTATTCTTAATTCTCCTGGGAATATGAGTAGAAATACAATATTTCATGTTTTAATATAAAACCGGAAATATGTATAGAAATATACGCAGATATTTTTATGTTTTGTCGTTAGGTAGATGACGATTTTATAATTCTATCCTTTATCAAAAACCTATCATTTACATTCCTGAATTTGGTTTAATCCTACCTAAGAGTAGGGGACCTCTGGTAAGGCAACAAGCCAACAACTATTACTCAACCCTACTTCTATATAATATTTTCATTTAAAAAAAGAAGAAGAGACAACCGTGCGTTTCTTGTTTTTCCTAGGCTATTATTTTGTCCCAGTTGCCGCACACCAGTCCGGTATTTAGTATAGGGTGTTCATTCTCATTTTCTGCTCCTCCTTCTTTCTCTCTATAGGATGGCATCCATGTTGAAGCTGCCTCTGAATGATGCAACACCAACCAGTTTCGCAAATTTTGGTCAAGTAATTGAAGCATCTCCTGATGGCGAAAGATTTGGGCCTCGATATGCCCAATTAAATCTCAGTCGTGGAATTCCAAGGTCAACTTTTATAATCTCGTGAGGGTTTCCATTGAAAATTGATTACATAGTAAACTTCTGGTAATTGAATTTTAATTTTAATAATGTGAATGGCGAAAGACCACTTAAGTTTTCTAGAATTACTTATCACGCTAGAGTTACTCAATGTCTTGGTTCTATTGGTGCTCATGATTGGTATCTCGGAGTTGCTAAAACATCTATTGTAAACCCTAATGAAGACATTGGAAAGAAAATATTGCAGTCAAAATCTGGTCATTCTTATGTTCCTCTTCACACCGACGATTTTCGGGTCCAAAGTTTGTGAAGCTTCATATTGGGACATGGCATGCTGGACCACTGTTCAAAGGGGATACTATGGATTTCTACAATCTTGAGCTCGCGAATACTAATGTTAGTTCCCTTCTTTAAGTTTCAGTAATTTCTCGCTATGTCAATCCAGTTTTCTTTCATTTGTATAGTAAAATTGATACAAATTACTCACTAAGTAGTGATAGAATTTCACAAAGTTATGCTATAAGAATCTGTTCATGACAAGTGCCATCTAATGCAATGGTATATTCTAATGTTGGCTACAAGCTCTGTCTGACGTTGATTGTAGGGTGGTTTTCTGGCTCAGCACACTTATATGCTTAGGAATTAGGATCATAGGCCTTCATCCCTCATTTTCCTTGCAACTTCGGATACAGATATCATAGGGTTCTTTGCATACAAATTAGACATGTATGATTATATTCACATAATTGATCTCGAAAAGTTCATGTCTCAAACAAAATCTGTCTCGATCTGTTTATAGGATCACACAGCACATGACTTCGAGAAAGAAGACGGAGTGATATTTTCATTTGATGATTAGGTTTGTTAGGGAATAAAAGTTAAGATGACACATGTCAAACGATTAGGGAAAGAAACAGAGACTTATAGAAACAGGGGGGCAAGTTGTGGATACCAAAATGATGTTTCCCACTCAAGAATTTTTAGTCCGCAGCAATTAATCAAGCCCAACAGCCTAACTAGCCTAACAGGAGCAAGCAGGAGCACTCCACTCAAGTCTGAAGCCCAACTTGGACCGAAGTGATGTCATCATTTCCCGAAGTGACGACAGCAATTCCCGAAGTGACGACAGCAATTCCCGTTCCAGCTTAGCCCGATCTATCCTGTCCCGATACATCCTGTCCCGAAGTGACGTCATCATTTCCCGAAGTGACGTCAGCAATTCCCGTTCCAACTTTGCCCGATCTATCCTATTCCGATGCACCAAGTCAATCCCGCTGGACCAAGTCAATCCTGATGCAGCAAACAATCCCGATAGACCAAGTCAATCCCGCACCAACTTTTGGATAGAGGTCATTTTGAAGATAAGGAAAATAAGAACACGTGGCGGATCCCATTGACACATGGCGAAATATGGTGAATCTTCTTCGACACATGGCGAGCTTAGACGAATCTCCTTCGGCACGTGCCGAAATTTGATGACATGTGTCGTAGGGCATTATAGTAATTATCATCATTTATGTACCCTATAAATACAATTTTAGAATGAAGAAGAAGAGGACTTTTGGACTTTTTGGCCGATGAATGGCTTCTTCTTCTTGATTGTCAACTGTAACCAGAGATATCAATAAAAACTCCAAGTCTCATTACCCGTGAATGTAGGCTATTCACAGCCGAACCACATTAAATCTCTTGTGTTAATGTAATTTTTTTTTATCTTAGACTATAATCTTTGGTTATTTTTGCTGATGAGAATTTTGGCATAAACAATTTGGCGCTAGAAACAGGGATGTCTAATGGATTTATCCAACCTGACACATCGGAAACATCAACAACGGAGAAAAGGATACAATAACCAAGCCTGATGATGTTTAGAGAAGAGATAGAACTGCTTGCCATCAGATTCAATTTCAACAAGAATCGACAGCAACAAAAGATTTCAACAGCAACATCAGTTTAAAGCTTAACCAAAAACATTGATTTCATCTCGATTTCATGATCTAATGATTTCATCTCGATTTCATGATCTAATGATTTCATCCATACCTTTATTTCGAACAAAAATTTTTGAACTGATTCGTTTAACTTTTCTTTATGAATTTTAAGCTTTGTCTAAAAATCATTTTCTAAAAACTTTAATTCAAAGCCAATTTTGATTCCAGATTAACTATTACCAAACTATGTTTTACAAACCCATTTATTCAATTTTGAAAACATCAAGCATCAAATTTCAACTTGATTTGGGAAATTTTCTCATTAGTTTGATTTAAATTTTCTTTATAAGTTAACTGCTACAATTTTTATGACTAAATGAATGATTTAAATGATTGGGTTTGTCTCGAATGAGTATATGAATGCAGGAAAGAAGATTGAGTGGTGTTGTAAATCACCAACAAATCCATGTGTAAATCAACAACAAAATGAACGCAACGCATTTGTGAAATTTCTTGACTTGAAGTGACTGTGCTATGGTCCAACAACAGGAAAAACTGTAGAATCGGCATCAACTTTTTCATAAGATTTTATTCCAGAACTTAGCAGCAACGCATCAGTTATGGCTGGTCAATTCATGACTGTGTCAAGCTCGGAATTCAACTGCTTGAGTTCATTTTCGAACCTATCAATTTCTTCCTCTGTTTTTTCTATCGCTTTGAGCTGCAAGCAAATGAAGGTATATTGCTGAGATCAATAGATGCTGATGAAAAACTAAGAAACGTGAACTTCTCATTACGGCCATCCAGCTGGATGGTCACAATTTGATGGAGAACTGCAGCAGCTGGACCACTATAATCTTCACATTCTGCTATCCCTCCACCCATCGTGTTTTGCTGGAAGATCTTGAAACCAGCATCCAGAGCCTCTTAAGCAAACTTCAAGTTCTGCTGTCTTTTTAATTCCACACCCTCTTGACTATGATGACGTGTTAACTTGATCGGGAAATGAATCTAAAGTTTCACCGAGTAGTGTCGGCTCTGATCATGCTGATAGTTATTCAAGCGTAACTGAGAGGAAAAAATATGCAATGAATCCAATAAAGTTTCGGCACTAAAGTTGTCCAAGCTTCTCAACTTGATGACTGCATCATGCAACACAAGGACGCTCAAAGTCTTTAGCTAATGGACGTCTTTTATTTAAAGATAAAGCAACAACATCAACACAAGACCCGTTTCAGAAAACAAATGATTCTCACAAGATTCAAAGTGTGAGATCGACAGGATTCAAAGTGTGATATCAAACTCCACCTAGACAGTTTGCCTGCTACTCCCAATAGAGCCTCAGACAGCGGACTTGCTACACCATACAGGAACTCTGATGCACTTGTGCAAGGAGGACATGAACTCTCGTTTGGTGGTAGCAAAGGAATAATTGATGTGAATATAACAACGGAAAGACCTTCAGAAGTAGAGGAAATTTGTAAACATACATAACTAGATGTAGCTGCTGAGCCTTCATCTTCATCACAGCCTTTGAGGTCAACGCCTGAGGATGTTGATGCTCCTCAAGTACCATAATGCTATATAATGCTACACTAAGGTTCCTGAATCAAACTTTAAGATTCTCGCCAAGAGTTTTTGAATCACTTCTCGGAATGTTGTTGTTGACTTTGTTAAGTTCTTTCATAAAAGATGTGGCGACAAAGATTTTAGGTGCTCATCTTTGTATGAGCATGAAACAATTGGTCATGCATGATGTGTCCTTTTTGTTTCCAATCAAGTTATATTTGGGTACAATCATTTCTAAAAGGAGTGTATCAAATCAAGATGATCTCCACAAGCATTCCTTGATTGGTCATTTTACTGAAGCATTTCTAAAATGAGAGATTCAACAATTGGTCATCCAATCAAGCCCGCAACGCTCTGATCCACAAGCATTTCTAAAAGATAAATACACACTATCCTTTTAAATTTTTGATTATTATGTCAATTGCATATCTTGAGTAGCAACTTAAATTTAAGAATGCTTCTTAACTATCAACTTTAAACGATTGAATCATGATTTATCTTAATTGCTTAAAAAGCATGAGCTTACTTGATTTATAAATAGAACATATGTGTAATGAATTAAATGATAAAATTTTCTCAACTAGTACCCACTGTTCATATTTTGCTTGAATATTGCAAGTTGTTTTCTTATTCATCATTTATTTTTAACTGATCAATTGCTTTCAATAGCATCTGTGTCACATATGATATCATACATCATGATAGTTAATCCCATAATCAACCATGATAGCAACCTATCGATTTAATGTGATATATTTCTAGTCCGAACAAATTCCAATTTATTTGATTATATTTAACAGTGGTATGCAACAAAAAGCATAAAGATTATTTTTATCTTGTACTCATTTAATATCATGAAATGCTTAAGACATTTTATGAAATGTGAAGATACCTATAAAGGGAACTTCAGAGATGCGCCAGTCATGCACTAATGATGCACTGGGGGGCATGCTATAAATAAACCAAATTTTTAGCTCTGAAAGGAGCTAAATACTGCAAGCCAATTAGGTATTTCATTTTAATAATTTACTAGCGCTAAATAGATATAACACTTTTCACCACTTTGTGTTATATGTCTTGTACTTCTTAACATAAATCAACAATTAATGGATACTTCATATAAGCCATGTATTACTGGTGTTTTCACTACTTCAAGCGTATCATGGAAACGTTCATCGAAAACTTGACTCAAAATGAGCCTTTGAGAAATGATACTTCAAATGGCTTATACTTCACACGAAGAATATTCAGTAAATACTTTAATTTATTTCGGACTTCTCATATTAATTCGAAGGGCGATACTTCTCATACTACACATGAGTTATGATAAGAATTTTCATTCGATATCTCTTATACTTCATGCGGTAATCTAAATGCTTCTTCGGGAATTATCATTCAAAAATAGGTATTTCTCATTTCATTCGGATATTCCTCATCTTTTATTAAAAATAATTCTCATATTCTTCTATATATACTTCTCATGTATACAGAAGAATATGAAATATATCTTAAATAAGAAGTGAGAAATGAGAAATATCCGGATAATTCTCAAATTTACTTTTTATATTCCTCTATATATACCTCTCATGTATACTTCTCAAGGATAATTCTCCATTCAGAAGGAGTTATCTTTAGAAGGAAAAAAAATCTATGGACCACACACTAGTTTTCTCCATGCCCGAGAAAATTAGGCGTGTGTTCCTGAGTGCTCAGTGGATAGAGACAAATTTATGGACCACACATTAGTTTTCTCCATGCCCGAGAAAATTAGGCGTGTGTTCCTGAGTGCTCCTTGGCTGGAGAAAAATTCGGGACCGCATCCAAATTTCCCCCTAACCAGAGAGAAGATGGATGCGTTGTATTCCCATGACATGACTCCGTGGAAGGAGGTAAAATTCCAAATTGTAATGTATGTACAAACATTTTGGGACCACCTTGTAGCTTACTCCTGGCCCGAGTGAGACTCGTATGTGTTGAGTTCCCGAATGACATGACTCCATGGAAGGAGGTGCTCTCTGGAACAAAATTCCATAATATTAACCCAGGGTACAAAGGAAGCTTACGGTTGAAAACTAAAAATTAGTATATACATATTTGTATACAAAATTTTGTTTTGCAGGGACAAAAATACAACATAAAATGAAAATGCACAAGCAACATCAACCACCACATTATGATTCGGACGAGACGTGAATTCGTTTCCTTAAGAGTTTTTCTTCGAACAACTCTCAAGAAAAGGTGGCATGTTGTAAGTACCAAAAATCCGCTCCAACACGTGGCAGCAACGACATCAAACCTCAGCATTCCCGCTACCCATGATGTCCCGCTACACAAGTCCGTGACACATAACGCACTCAAAGTCCGGTGCACAGCCATGTTCGTGACGCAGAACGCACTCAAAGTCCGGAGCGCAGATGTCCCGCAACATAAGTCCGGAGCGCAGATGTCCCGCAACACAAGTTCGTAGCGCAGCTAGTCCGTAGCATGAACCACACCAATCATGGACCGAAACATGGATCGCACCAGTCCCGCAGGAAGACTACTTTCATTTCCCGCAAGCCAAGCAGACCAGCCCAGACCGTTTAAGGGGAAACTTCATCCAAACTTGAGGTGGACAAATAGGCATGGAGGACAAGACCGATTCTCATAGCACGACTCGTTCCAACTGATCGAACAATACAACTAAGGATGAATCGACCAACTCTAGCCTGCATTTGTGACTCAAAGAATCAAATTGGGGAAACTCTTCATTAACAGGATTATGTCACAACACTTGAAGTGAGGAACATTTTCCCACGCAAGGCCTCATGCAAAATTCTATTTTTGAATGGATCAGGCTCATACTTTTATCATGACAAGGCCAAGCGAGAAGTAACTGAAGTAGTTTTCTTAAGAGTTTTTCTTCGAACAACTCTCAAGAAAAGGGGGCAAGTTGTTAGGGAATAAAAGTCAAGATGACACATGTCAAACGATTAGGGAAAGAAGCAGAGATTTATAGAAACAGGGGGGCAAGTTGTGGATACCAAAATGATGTTTCCCACTCAAGAATTTTTGGTCCGCAACAATTAATCAAGCCCAGCATCCTAACTAGCCTAACAGGAGCAAGCAGGAGCACTCCACTCAAGTCCGAAGCCCAACTTGGACCGAAGTGACGTCATCATTTCCTAAAGTGACGTCAGCAATTCCCGTTCCAGCTTGGCCCGATCTATCATGTCCCGATACATCCTGTCCCGAAGTGACGTCATCATTTCCCGAAGTGACGTCAGCAATTCTCGTTCCAGCTTTGCCCGATCTATCCTATCCCGATGTACCTAGTCAATCCCGCTGGACCAAGTCAATCCCGATAGACCAAGTCAATCCCGATGCACCAAATCAATCCCGATAGACCAAGTCAATCCCGCACCAACTTTTGGATAGAGGTCATTTTGAAGATAAGGACAATAAGAACACGTGGCGGATCCCATTGACACATGGCGAAATGTGGTGAATCTTCTTCGACACATGGCGAGCTTAGACGAATCTCCTTCTACACATGACGAGCTTAGACGAATCTCCTTCGACACATGGGGAACTTTGATGACATGTGACGAAGGGCATTATTGTAATAATCATCATTTATGTACCCTATAAATACAATTTTAGAATGAAGAAGAAGAGGACTTTTGGACTTTTTGGCCGATGGATGGCTTCTTCTTCTTGATTGTCAACTGTAACCAAAGATATCAATAAAAACTCTAAGTCTCATTACCCGTGGATGTAGGCTATTCACAGCCGAACCACGTTAAACCTCTTGTGTTAATGTCAATTTTGTCTATCTTAGACTATAATCTTTGGTTGTTTTTGCTGATGAGAATTTTGGCATAAACAAAGTTTAACTAGATAAAGTTTGATACTGATACTTCATCCAATCAGTGATGGATAAATTGGTAAGCGGTAAGCCGTTGTGTTGTTACGGGTATAAGTCTGTTGAAGCGAGGTTCATTTCTCTTACCTGAACGGAATTCTACATACTTTGTTAAAAAAAAAAAATTGGGCTCAACGGTACGGATATTTCATTTCCCAAACCCACCGGTAAGTTTTTTTCTGGCGGTGAAATGACTTTTTTTTTAAGTTACAATAAAGGGTACTCGTATAATTTATTTTTCTTCGGAAAAGAGGTAAAAACCCCGTATATTCATAAGCCTTTCACGCCTCCAATTTTAGGAAGTTCTACGATGAAGAGTATATAGATTGGTTTTTATGTCAAAAGAATTTAAGTATTTCAAAACAGCCTCTTTAAGTTAATGTTACAACATTTGGTTTCCTCGGAATGTCTATTATACGAATTGAATATTATCAAAATTATTCTAAACAATTACAAAAATGAGCATCACTGCTCTTAATAATTATGGTGTCGTTCAATCTTTTAAAGTAGCTGAAATTTGATGAAATCGTCCACCTCTGATCACCACTAAGACTTCATAAATTACCAAAGGACACTATGTTAGAACCTGAATTACCAAATTCATGGTTGCTGGGAACTGTGATTCCCCGCTACCAGCCTGTAAACCTTAACTGGAAGTTCTACAACAGAAATCTATCAAATTAGTCCATTTCCGCATCCAACGCTTCCTTCGCCACGCTCATGTACAAACCATTTTGTTAGCAATTAGTGGAGTTTACGGCAAATACGTTGTGCACATGTTGTAGTTATAACATCGCTGACGATGACATGTTGCTTGAATGACTGGTTCATTTATATACTTTTGCTAGTCGCGGAAATCTTCCTTAATCGGGAAATCCTCCAATTCTACAAACAATGCACACCATAAGTGTTAGTGTTATGTGTAAAATCTCAGCAATAGAAGGGGAATCAATATTCAACCCCTAGTATTTAATGAGCCAATTTTTCGGTTTCATTGCTGGGTATTTTAGTTTTAAAATTTATTCTTTGGGATTACCAACTAAACTTTCATCAAGAGCGAAAGAACAAGAACTATGAGCAACTAGTTGATTCTGAATCATTTCAACTCGAACGATTCAGGGGTTCATGATTTAGGAATTTAACTCAGTTTACCTAGGCTGGTTCAATTCAAAGGGTATAAATAACTTTATTGATGTGAGAGAAAACCACAACTAACAGTTAACAATCGTTAGCCGTTTTTTTAAAAACGGGACGAAAAAAGCCAGACCAAGGACATTTTAAAAAGTTTAAAATAAACAAGGGCACTTTAGAACACTGATTATCAGACAGGGACACTTTAAAAAAATCCTCTTTTTTGATAATTATTGATTGGATTGAATCATAATAAAAAAAAAACTCACACCAACGAATTGATTGTCCAGAGATTATCCTTTTAAGAACGAATATATTCAATACAATGAATTGTATTTAAGTGTTTATAAGTTAATGACATTAGTTTTCAAAAGAAATAAAAAGTTAATGATATTATTATTTTTTTGGTGGCCAAATTTTTCCGTATAGTTGAGTTGTTTTTTATTTGATATCATAATTTTGGTGTGGAGTAGTGGATCATTATCTATCAGCATTTTTGAACCTTCATGTTCTTGAAAGAGATAACTTATTGAAAGTGTTATTTTGATGTAGCGATGAACATGTACTATTTTATGCTTTGGATTACGTCGAAACAAACTTATGTGTGTTGATTGTACAATTGGGTGGAAGGGATGGGCGTGTAGTTAAAGTCTGTTCCTTCAAGGTGTTCTTGCTTCCTTTATATAACTCAATTTTCTTATTGATTCCTGCAAATTCGAATTGAGTAAGGACCCATTAATTCTAATCCCATATAAACTATGAAAACCTCATTAATCTTCACCATTTATTCTCATAAACCTTTGACAGCAAAAAATGGAGAATCTAGTCCCTATCGTTGGAGCTTTGATTAATCCCCTCAATCCTCCAGCTGCAACTATGACTACTGCAAACAATGCAGAATCTAATTTACGCATTCTCAAAGTCTCTCACAAAGACAATCAATTTTCTTATAAGACTGTAAATTAATGAAACCAGATACAACCCATTCAATCAATGAAGTATCGTAAGCCCATGAGAAACAAACCAGATAAACCATTGCTTTACCCTTAATCCCAAACATACAATCCAAAGCACTATCAATCTCACAAGAAATGAAAGCATACCCAATTTTAGCATACTTTAGGAACAAATTCTCCTTGAGAGATTTGGAGAAGAGGAAGAGAGTATTGAGAGTCTAGGAATTCAAAAGGATTTGTAGAGATTGGAGATGGTGAAGTTGGTTTATGGATGGGAAAATTGGAAAAATACTCTATATTGGCATGCTCCGACGGGAAAATACCCCATAAAAAAATTATGGGAAAATACTCCATTGTATACTTTCCCATCCAAATAATGTTAAATGGTCAAAACACGCACACGTGTTGGACAAAAGACAAAATGACCCCTTCTTCAGGATTTTGACGCGTGTCCTAAGGTTAGGTGATGGAAAACTACAGATGAGAACTCGGGTTATTACCAGAAAAGCCTGACATTTTCTATAAATTACCGACATGTCCCTCGATAGGATTTCGCAGCGTGTCAGTAGAAAAGGATAAACGGCTATATATGAGATTTCGTTTTATTACCTTATTTGCCTAAACTTTTTAATATATTACCATTGTATCATGTCCATCAGATTGTGTCACGTGTCAGTAGGAAGATGATGAACGGTTAAGGATAAAGAAATGAAAAGGATGAAAAGGAATTAAATTCTCAAAATAACAACATACCCGCTACAAGTTTTGTCTCTAAAAAGAGACACAGTTAACATCACAACCAATGTCTAAAATACCACCATAGTTCAAACATTTAAAAGATAGTCAACATGTTCAAACAAAAAACACCACAATTCATAAACAAAAACATAAAAAATTACACATCATAAGGAATATTATTCTTTGTTTGCCTATTGGAAGAGGGTTCTGCATTGTTGAATGACTGTTTAAAATTAACCGTCACACTTGAACCTAAACCTGAACGTGCAGTAAAATTTTGCTTCACCTTGATATTTCCAGTAGTTCCATTTGTTTTCTTTTTTGTCCCAGCAGCTGCAGAAGAAGAAGTAGTGGTTGCAGTCTTATTTGAAGAGGCAATTGTAGTTGCAGTTGAAGTAGATGCTGCGTATTTTTTCGTAATCCTCTTTGGAACTGTAACGTTCTCAACAAATGACTCACCATCAACCTGACACTTTGTTCTTGATCCTTTATTCTTAGGGTTAGATCCAACTACTCCACCTTTATAAATAGATCTGTTGTGATTAGGTCCACCATATCTGGTACAACATTTAGGCTTCTTCTGTAAGTCCATTTTTGTCCAAAACCTCTTCCTATTCACACAAGGTCTACATGGTTCTTTCAATAGATCTGGATGTATGATATCAATTTGTGGTTGTATAAGATAAAGAAAGATCGAGGATACAGAAAGATAAAGGATAAAATTAGGGTTAGTATTCTCTATATATCTAAAAAGAAATGATAAAATAGTAAAAGGACAAAAATAAATAGAACAAATCTATAAAAATATTCTTAAAACAAAAGTTTTATGCAATGAACAACCTTAGGGAAGTCTTCATTACTGTCACATAATGGAGTTATTGACCATGAATAAGTGGTCCTATAATACTCCATATTGTAGTATTTATTATAATACCTGCAAACATTAAACAGAAATTTCATATCATTTAAATCAAAAATGCATTTATTTCATCTCAACTAATAACTCAACAACATAACAGTACTTACAAAGCTCAATTTGGTCTAAATCTGACCAGCACACACACTGCATGCTGACATAGGAATTCCCTCAGCTGCTACTGGACACAATGGTAAGTTTTGGCAATAATATAAACTGTGAGAACTTTCTTTGCGGTGATGTTAATAACCTGATACACCTTATTCACTTGTGCAGTATTAAAGTAAAATTTCCTTATACAACCTTTCATATCTTGTTAATAAGAGTAAGTGCAGCAGGAGTTAGATCACCATCCTTCCATGTTGCAGCAAGTGCAGCTCTCCTAGAATATTATCCCATGACTAAGTGAGTGTACATTGTGGTCATTTTAATCACAGGCTTGTCTCAAATGTTTATGCACATTGCATTAAAAGACTCACAAAAGTTGTTGTTAATATGCTCACATACAACATCAAGTGGAAATACACTACACCATTTTAGCCTATTAGTAACTAAAATTAGTAACAGACATGTATCCGTTACTAAATCGCAACAAAAATTTGGTGTTGGTAAATTTTAGTAACAACCCATCGTTGTTACTAATTTCGTAACGGCCCAGTTTATGTTACTATTAGCAATAGCTAGATAAAAATCATGTGAGACATGCGTGTGCAAGGTAACACCTTATAGTTTTGTTCCGCCCAAATTTTGTAATAGCTAAGTAACATACGATATGTTTCCACCCTTTTTTCACTCGGGCGGGAATTAATCTTCCAAAGCCGTACTGGAAATTTTCAACCACAAGTTCATTATCTTTTCTTACTCTCTTTACTCTCTCTATCTAGACCTAGAAACTGCTCTGAAAAAAATTTGCTTCCATTAAAACCCAACCAAGTAAAGGGAATTAATTCTTTGGTAAGTCCATTAATACTGTTATTTCTTTGTAAGATTGATAGTTAGGTTTTGATTTTATGTTTGTTAATGGCTTTCATGTATATTACTGCAGGTGGAATTGAAGCACTCATCTGGGATTTTAGGTCATCTTTCCTTTATATTAGTGTAGCTACTATTGCTAATTAACAAACCAGTTATTGCTCTAGTTTTCTCTTTTGGGTTTAATTTTAGGTCAGTTGGTTGTAACATAGATTTGGGTTTTCAATTATTTTCAATTTTGAATGGTTTTCAGTGAGTATGGAACAAGATATTTTCAATTTTCAATTTTGAATGGTTTTCAATTTTGTAACTCAAACTCTCTGTAATATATTTTTTTTTGTTTTTGATTTACTTTGTGTTATAATTTGCTTGGATTAGTTCTGTCAAAATTAGAATAGTTAGCAGTTTGTTGTGATTTTTGATTCAACTCAGATATTAAGTTTATGGAATGGATAAACATAACACTTGAAATAAACCATAAAACTAATTCAATTTACTTTGTGTTATAAAGCATGTTGGTCCTTCTCTAAATAATCCAGTAGTAGTATGCGAAAATATATCATATATGGTTGATAATTGAAGTAGATATCACTTTAATAGAAGGGATGTAAGACATTTGATGTTGTGTACATATACTAATATTTATTATTGTTGATTATTTATATAGATGTTGTGTACAGATATTGTCTGAATTTTAACATAGATATCATCGTTTCAAGTTATCAAAGTTGTATGGTAAGTATGGAGAGCTTAAGCATCAGGTGCAGGATTTAGGTGGAAATATGGAGGTTGTGCTTAAAGGGTTTGGATCCTTATGTCACATTGTGAAGGATATCCAATCTGGACAAGCATCATATATCTCCTCGAAACACTTGGAGAGTGCACACGGTCACCCATATTCACTTGCTCGGACTTCTTCAGCTAGTCATACAAGTTCACCTTGTCATCATATTCCTCATGATGCAACCATATCACTAACTTAATCAGTAGTAGGTGCCGACATGGCACTATATTCATTGTTGAACTTGGATGGTGAAACAATTGTTGTTGGTAAACTTTGTACCAGTGTTTTAGGACGTATGGCTCACGACTCACATGTATCTAATAATCCTGTGAAGGTGTTGTTGGACCATATTTTCCTGCCAGATAAACTGACCATAAAAGCTAACAAGCTTGTGGAGAACTTTCAAGATGTTAGAGTTGGAGGATTTGTGGTTTATCCAAAAATCTGTATCTGATATGATTAGAAGGGTCTATCTATCTTTTTAGATTACAAATCCCCATATCCCAGCCATCATCATAATTTTATCTTTTTTCTAATTTTAACAATTTTGTATGTATGCTGAATACACTGATATATACTCGTAAGTTATCTTGCATAATTAAAACTCTTATGCAGTTGTAATCAAGGGAAATTCTTATGCAATTGTGCATAAAGAAGTATTTAATTATAACTGAAAAGACTTTGAATGATGATATATCTTTGTCTAAATTTTACTTTGTGTATGTGTGTGGTCTTTGTTGGTGTATATATATATATATTTGTAGTTGTGCAGGTGACTGCAGTTAAGGTCTGCTTGAAGCAATAGTAGCCACTCGGTAAATATCAATCTCTGGTATCTACTTGATTTCTTTATGCTTGTATTATTGAGTTGAAATTTATGAATATTAACCTTTATTTTTCACTTTCTTGCGAGGTACTACGCTTAATAGTCATATTGTTGCAGGATTATGTTATTGGTGAATTTCTTTTGTAAGTCTCTGCTATGGTCTTCATTACATCTTGCACAACTATGTCTTTGTTGATACTTAAGAGTATATTTCTTACTTCGTACCAATTGTTGAAGGAAACTACATTATTGCAACTTAAAAGCTGAACTCGGTAACAACATCAGAAGAACTAGCTCACAAGTGTTGAAGAAATCTACACTACACATGGTAAGATTCTTCTAACAATTAAGTTGGTATTGTGTATGGTTGATAACTTGATGATATAACTAGTATTACTTTGATCAATGTATTTCCATGTTTGTCTTTTGAGACCCTCAATGCTCAAACTTTCAATTTTTGATGCTTTCACAAATGTTATGGAAATTTGATTATTATTATTTTTCATTTCTGTTTTTTAGACCAGTACTGAGTGGATGTTGGTTTTCTTTCAGGTTCTGGTAGGAGAAGAAGTTTCCGACACTGCTTTACAGAACTCTAGCCATTTCGGATGGTGTCTAATCATGTTTGGGTTCCTTCAGATTCGTCATTTCTGATATGGAACTTTACAGCTTTATCATTATTGTTCTGGCAGTTATGGATCATCTTCTTATACTTAGCATAGATTAGGTTTTGTTGTGATCTGATATGTTGTACTAAGATAGATAGAAAAAGAGAATCATATTAAACCAATGCATTTCCTTAGAGTAGTATCTAAACTTAACATTGGATGATTAGTATGTCCTACATCTGACAGTTGCTAAACTAAGAAAATAGTCTGAGTTTAGTTATTAAAGATGTTTTTATGAGTCCTACTTCTGACAGTAACCTAAGTATCATTGAACAAAACAATAAACATACTGATTCGAACAATGTCTACTTCCCTTTCTTTGTGTAGAATGACTTTGATGTTTAAAGTTTGAATGTTTGTAAAATGAATTGGATTGAATGACAACAATTCCAGGGGAATAGGATACTTGCAGAGTAATATAAAAGGGGAGGGAAATAAATTTTGACTAAGTCAATGAAGACCAACCTTCTTTTTTTTTAGGTTGCAAACTATTACTAATTTTTTAACAGAAAAATAGAAGTCAGAAAACATTGACCTAGTTAATATTTTTGCAACATCAGTAAAAATTTAGCAAAGACGTAAATCTGTTACTAATTTTTTACCAGAAAATGGAAATCGGTCAACATTGACCTAGCCAATATTTTTGTAACACGTGTAAAAATTTAGAAATGGCTCTGGGTATGTTACTAATTTAAAATTAGTGATGGTGATATGGCTGTTACAAAGACCGTTGCGAACAACGACATACACGTTGCTAAAATTTGTGACACCCCTTCTGTAACGGCTAAAAAGTGTTACAACCCGGTTTTACAACATCCTATTCATGTTGCTAAATACTAAATTTGGTAGTGAGAAAGATCTTGCCCAACAATGTGGGTCAAGTTATATTAGATAGTTGTATGCTTTCCTATTTGCATTTGAGAACAATCCTGCAATAGATTCAAGAAGTCCCTTTGTCTATCAGACATATATGTCAGTCCATTTCTACTAATAATCTTAGGCTTTAAATTTTTTAGAAAAGTATGCCAGTTTACTCAGTCTCATTCCTGCAAATGCATATTGCAAATGAGGAAAGACCATTCTGACCATTCAAGGTAGTGGCTTCAAGTAACACACCACCAAATTTTCCAGTTAAGTGACAACTATCCAACCCTATAACTGGCCTGCATCCAGCATTAAAGCCTTGTAATTATGCGTAGAATGACATTGTGACACTTTCAGATATATTGCATTTCTTATTTGTGGAATAAGTGAAGTTGTCAACGCTCCCTGGGTACAAATCTATAACCACTTAACAAAGACTTGGAACAAGGGTGCAAGAGTGTTCATAACTTCGATTTTGTTCTAAAGTAGGAGCACCTGCAAAAAAAAATAAGTTGGAGAGAATTAAAAAAAAAAAAATTGATGGAAAAAACTCATCAAATAAAACATTGTATTCAATTACATACCCTTGCTTCACAAGCATGCCAATAAGGGATCTCTGTATTTAGGTCTCCCCATACTAAGTAATTTTGTATTTGCTTAGGCTTTGGAATTCTATCACAAGATTTCATTGTCTTCTTCAAATATTCAACTACAAATTTAGAATTCCACTTTGGATTTTTATTTGGGTGTTCAGAACCAGTGCATGTGTGCTCCAGGTTGCATTTTCTGACAGTGAAAGTTCCTTCATCTAGTATTCTTTTGCACTCACTTCCCACTCACACCCTTCACTTTTCCTATTTTTGCACTGTGCATACACTCTAAAGGGCTCTGACTTCCTCAATTTGTACACATTATGCTCCAACACTGCAAATACTCCCTTAAATATTTAATGAAAGCCTGCTTATCTTCAAAATCCATTCCTACAACCAATTCACTAGGAACAATTTCAACAATTTCTCTATTTTGCAGTGTCAAATCTTATGGGTCCTTTTCATATTGGCCAAACTGGAATTGCCATGCAACTTGTTCATCTTCATTCAAGTCAATTGGACCTATGTTAACATTAGGCTCTTCAACACTGTCACCATCTGCAGGGCTAACATCATCTCCATCTCCATGACCATCCATTTCATCCCCATGTCCATTCATTTCCACACCATACACATTATCAGACTCACCATCTTCATCTTGGGCTTCTTCATTTGTAAAATACCCACTTATCCAGTTTGCATAAGTTCTTCTCTCATCTTCATCTTCCCATTCAACATACTTAAAATTTGGGGCATCATCTGGATGACACTTATCCAGATTTTCATTTGGTAGATTCACTTGGTCTTCATCAACATAAGCATCTTCAACTATGATAGCTTGAGTAGATGCTTGTTGCAAGAAGTCTTCATCATCATCCAAACTTTGTTCAACCTCCACATGTTTCTTTCCCTTACTTATATTTCCTTATTGATTATCACAAACAATATTATCTTGGGTATTTAAAATCTCATATTCATCATCAAATACTAGCCTTACAGGTCTTGTCATAGAAGTTTTTTTTTGTTCTTTCTAGCTGCCTCTTCTGATCTAGGACTCTTCCAATTATCACCTTTGGTTTAGAAACTGTGGCCTTTTTTTAGAAACACCACTAATTTCTGAAAAATTAACACCACTATTTCCTGACAAATCACCACCACCACCAAGCACTGAAAGATATAAACAAACATACCCTTCCTCATCTGCCACGGCATTTCTCCACATTCCAAAAACAGTAAATATTTTGGAAATAAACATGTAAGAGATCTAGTCGTCCAAATTTCATATGCCATAATACTAATAACAGATCAAGTAAGGGTGAAAATATAATTTTAGATAGTCAATATTTTAAACCGCATGATTGAATCAATCCATAAGGTTATTTAGGTAATTCCACCCATCGACGATATCTTGTTAGAAGAGATATTGACTAGTCAATATCGCGATATTGATTATTTGGATATGAAAGTAGACGGTGGAGTATTTTCCCATAACATATTTCTGGGGGCATTTTCCTGACGGGGTATGCCAATATATGATATTTTCCCAACTTTCCCTTGTGAAATCAGACGAATAAAAGTTAAGGGTCTTACCTATGTGCATCTTATTTTTCTCTAATGGTGTTTTCATTTTCTCTGATTTTTCTCCCTCTCACCAGCAGATCTTCGAGTGAACAAAACCCCAAATTTATTCAAACCCTAACTCTAGTATCAGTGAGATTTTTGAGAGACAGATACAATAAAAAAAAAAGGTTTTAAGATTTGATGAGGATACTGAAGTAATTACACCACCAATTATAATGATAAATTGACTTAGTCAATGAAAACTTGACCATGTCAGAGGCCCCGGATGCAAAAACTAACAAATGATGATTTTAGAAAGTTTTTTTTTTTAAAGGAACATATTATTCGACCGGTTGTTAATATGGGGGCATTTTAAGGTAGTGTAATGACCCGACCTTCCACCGATATTATCCCCACTTAACCAATATTGTCCCCACTTAGCCTGCGGTCATCCGGCAATGTAGGGTTTTCTACGGGCACCGCTGCGGTCATCCAGCAGCAGCTTCCCGGGAGGTCACCCATCCCTGGTACTCCCGCCCGAGCATGCTTAACTGCAGAGCTTTTTGCCAACTCTGAGCCAGTTGTGCTGAAAAGGCCTCGGTGTTAGGAAAGGATAAACCATTACCTATATTCCATTCGGCGAACCCTACCTGCCAAATTGGGGTATTACAATACCACCACCTTAAATTGGACCCGTCCTCGGCGAACCCAACTTACTATTATTTTTGGTCGGGTCATTACAAGTGGTATCAGAGCCGACGACAGGTCACTGCCGAGGGTGAGAGAGTACGCTGGACGGGGTGAACCAGATACTGGTCTCATGAATGGCAGGGAACGTCGGAGATCTGAGCTTGTATATTCCGGAGCCGAGGAGGGCTCCAATTGAAAGGTGGTGGTATTGTAATATCCCCATTCGGAATATAAGTAATGGTTTGTCCTTTCCTAACATCGAGGCCTTTTCAGCACAGTTGGATCCAGAGTTGGCAAAAAGCTCTGCAGTTAAGCGTGCTCGGGCGAGAGTAATCCAGGGATGGGTGACCTCCTGGGAAGCTGTTGCTGGATAACCGCAGCAGTGCCCGTTGAAAACCCCACACTACCGGATAACCGCAGTGGCTAAGTGGGGACAATATCGATGGAGGGTCGGGTCATTACAGGTAGTTCCTATCAAAAAAAATAAAAAAATTAAAAAAATTTATAACATCTTAATATTACTACCACCTTCAAAAACAAGGCCAGAATGCATCTCACTAATCATAGGATAACAAAATGAAACGAAATGAGAGATTATGGTTTTTTTATGCTTACCATGGTTGTTGCAGTGAGTTGGAGAAAACAAAAAGATAAGTCTTGTTTTTGTTTTTTACTCTGAGATTGTATTTGGCTCTAGAATAATGAAAACCATCAATAAAAATAAAAATAAACGACTTGCAATAAATGAAAATTCATTAACCTGGTAGTATGCAGGAGATAGATAAAAGAGAGTTTACTCAATGACCAACCATATCTATTAATTTACCTTCTCCCTAAATAAATCATGCAACTCTTTATCTAGACAAAGTTAGCCAAGATTTATTTGTATTATTGATGAGTTATATAATTGAAACCTATTATTGGAGTTGCAGATGGGAAGTTTAGAGGGCTGACAAAATGACAAAATAGGGTCATCAAATAGTAAATAGTAGATGCAAAAATCCCTTATCCATAGATTTTTTACAATGGCTAAATTGTCCTCGATTAATTAATGAATTTAATTAGTTTAGTTAATTAAGTGTTAGGGGTTAGATTAGATTAATAAAAATGATTAATACGTAGATTTGGAAAATCATAGTTAATTTTTGTTTCCATTATACAGTTGAGAACTCATAAACTCCTACCCGTAAACTACTTCTACGACTGGGAACTCATGAACTCCCAAGCAAAAACTAAAATTTACGGTTAGGAGTTGATGATTTCCTAGCCGTAAACTACTTTTACGATCTGAAAAAAATCTTCATATTTTTGTTAAACCTTCCTATTTATTTTTCACCTTTCTATTTATTTTTCACCTTCTTATTATACATATAACAAAGCTCAATAGCATAGCAAAAAAATATATACATTTAAAATTTAAGCAAATTTCAGACTTACCTACTGCCAGCAGCCAAAATATCGAGCTAGCCATAAGTGAACCTACAACTAGAAAATACTAGCATCGATTGGGAATTTGGTTTACAACACACAGTCTACGTTTAGGAAAATATGTATATGGCTAGGATTTTTTTTCTTCAGATTAACATACGGCTAGGAATACTTTATTTCCCAGCCGTAATAAATTAATAATATCCAACTTACGGTTGGAAGTTCATCGATTCTCAACCTTAATTACAAAAATATCTAACTTACGGTTGAGAGTTTATGAATTCTCAGGCGTAATTTGTTGTTTATGGTTAGGTTTTTATCAATTTCTAGTTGTAGGTAGTTTAGAAACTGAAAATTGAATCTTAATTTCATCAAATCACTGATGAATAAGAGGTGGAAAAAAAGAATATTCTATAGGTTATTTTTTTGTTTTTGGATAATTATTAGATTTAGGTTTAGTTATGGAGAAAGGACAATTTGGACATTTGATATGAGATACCGTATCCCCTATCCATATTTAGGACATTTGAATTCTATGCAACCCTCAAAATCAAAATGTTGCAACCTAATTATTAATGGATATGATAGATCCACGTCGACCGATTCTGGTAATATTTCGGGATTTTGATTTACGAAAAGTAAAATTTAAGCGTATAGATCAATCAAAAATGTCTATAGATATTTACCTTATAGATCGAAAGGATGGAAATCCAAATAGATAGAGAAAAAATTGGTTTAGGTTTTTTAAAATTTAGAAAGTTTAGATGGAAATATAAAGTTTGTTTTTGTTTTAAGTTTTTAATGGATTTGGAAAGTAATGAAAATAGAAAAGATTTTGTATTTATATTACGGAGTATATTTTAGTATTTGGTTTAATTAGAGGGTTAAGGATAATTTGATATTTTTTTATCAAAATTAGACACCTCTTATCCTATGTGGTCAATATCGGCCGTTATGGCCGCGATAACGATATTCAAGGTATCGCTTCAAGAGCGTGACGAATCTTCAAATATCGCCGTATTACGGCCGAGATTCACCCGATACGGACGAGATTCGCACGATATTCAAGGTATATGCTTGTTGTTTAATCTAGATTTTTAGAACTTTGAACTTAAAATTGTAATATACTAATATGATCTTTTCTTAAAGTATGGTTGTTAAGATTCTTGGTAATAAATCAACAAAAATATAGTTAATTCTTGACATTCACATGTATAAAATTTGGATATAAAATTTGGGATTCCCGATATTTCACCGATAATCTTCCCGAGATATTGTTTTCAAGGTGTCAAGGTCCCGGCCGAGACGAGATCGAGATCTAAGATTAATTACATTGCTCTTATCTACTCTCTGGTTGTGAACAAAATAGAAAAGGCCTCAAATAGAAAGTGTCAGACTCGAATTAGCCGGGTAACGGAAATATAAAAACTTTACGACCAAGATCATTTCTTTAAGTTTTCAGTTGTTTCTCCTGTATTAATCCAGTTTTCTTTCATTTTTTATAATAAAATTGATGCCAAATTACTCATCGTGTAGTGGTAGAATTTCTTGAAGTTTGGCTATAAGAATATGTTCATGACAAGTACCATAGTGCAATTGATAGTATCTAATGTTGGCTACGAGCTCTGTCTGACGTTGATTCTAGGGTGGTTTCACTGGCTCAGCACACTTATATGCTTAGAATCTTAGGCCTTCATCCTCTTGCAACTTTGGGTCCAGAATCATAGGGTTCTTTGCGTACAAATTTGACATGTATGATTATATTCACATAATTGATTTCGAAAAGTTCATGTCCTAAACACAATCCGCTTCTGTTTGTAGGTAGTGGATCACACAACACATGACTTCGAGAAAGAAGATGGAGTGATCTTTTCATTTGATGATTAGGTGTAACTAGGTAAAGTTTGATACTGATACTATGTCCAATTAGTGGTGAATAAATTGGTAAGCAATTATGTTGGTATGGGTACAAGTCTGTTGAAGCATATTTCATTTCTCTTACCTGAATGAAAGGCTACCTTACTTTGTTAAACAATGAGCTATCTTTTATTACACTCGAGAATGTGAAAAGTATATACAAGTCAAGTCAAGCGGAGAGTAGATTCAAGTGCCTGGTATAAACAATTCAAGTGAAGTGGTCCAGATTCTTATTCTGTTCATACTCTTGCCTTTCTGACAAGCTTAAGCAACAAGAGCAGTTTAGCTCGTCTTGTCTTGACTTGAAACTTAATTGTAATTACCTCCAACTAAACACAAGTTACACAACTTTAATTTAGTGTCTAAAACTGGAAGTTTATATATAAGCTGAATATATAACCAGTTTACCAAGTAAGTTTGTTGTCCAGTAGTTTTGCTCCATGAAAGTAAACTTAAATGAAAAGACACGACACCTTATATGTTTGAACTAATTGGACATGTCATGATCACTTTGTTACTACAGCGCGTAGTTTGGATCTTACATCGTGATCTTGAATACATCCTTATATAATTGCTTACAGTATCAAGATTTAGAACTCTATTTTTGTATACAGTTTTGTCTTTAAACAATGGGATTATTGGACCAATAATACCAGTGTTATTTAATGCAAAGATTCCAAATGCACCAGCGCATCATATCCATCTATCCTCAGGTTTATTATTAAGAAACCTTTATGAAGTCCACTAAATTGCAAAATCAATGTTAAAAAATCTTTTGGCAGTTTATCATCCTATTTGAATATTAAGGATGAAGATGTTCTTCTCACTTCACCCTTGGCCACTATTCCCTATCTTTCTCTCGGATGGCATCCATGGTGAAGCTACCTGTGATCGATGCAACACCAACCAATTTTGCAGATTTTGGTCAAGTTATTGAAGCTCTTCCCGATGACGGTGAATGGGCCTCGAGATGCTGAGTTAGATCTCAGCCATGGGATTCCAAGGTACCATCTAAACTTCTGAGAGTTTCTGTTAAAACTTGATAAAATTATGTTTTTCTTTCTTAGAGAATGGATTGGATTCATGGTTGAAGAATTGTGGAAATTGTATTCATGGTTGTAATTTTCATGAATGATGCAACAGGTTATATATAGTGCATCTGGAAAGAAAACCATTTAAGTTTAAGAAAATTACCCATCATGCTAATGTTACTCAATGCCTCGGTTCAATTGGTGGTCATGATTGGTACCTCGGAGTTTCTAAGGCATCTGTTGTAAAACCTGATGAAGTTAATGAAAACATAGGAAAGAAATTTGTGCAATCAAAAGCTGGTCATCCTTATGTTCCTCCTAGACCTGAGGATGTTCATATTTTCCGATTTTCGGGTCCAAAGTTTGTGAAGCTTCATGTGGGGACATGGCATGTCGGATCTCTGTTCAGAGGGGATTGTATGGATTTTTACATCCTAGAGCTCAGCGATACTTTCAGTTGTTTCTCGCCATATTGATCCACTTTTGTTGCATTTGTTATAGTACAGCTTATCAAATGTTCCAAATTATTTTTTGATTATCCTGATATTCAGGAGAACTAGTTGAATTTCATAGAACTATGTTTTGAACCACGTTTATAACTACAAGGACTTATTTTTGATCGGCTCTAACCATCTAGTAGGATGGTAGTGTCTGATGTTTATCACGAGACCATGGAGTGTGGGTTTGTACTGGCCCTAATCCCAACACTAACGTGTTTAGGGTCTCAGGCTGGAACGCTGGATCTCATTTCCTTGTTTCCCTCGTGGTTTATACTTCAACGGACAAGGTTTTATTACATAAAAAGCTGGCATGTGCTAAGTTTACATTATTGTTTCCTATGGTTCGTGTCTTTAGGATAATGTGTTTCTATATGCAGGAAGTGGATCACACGATGCACAACTTCAAGGAAGAAGATGGAGTAGTCCTTTCGTTTGATGATCAAGTGTAAAAAATAAAATTCTTATCATTGTTGTATGTACCTTAATGTCTGTTCTTGGTAGTGTTTGTGGTGTTCCAGTTATAAGTTTGTTGAGGCGTATTTCATCATTCTTACCCAAACGAAATGCTGCTAGCATTCTGGTTAAGGGTTGGGTTATAAATAAAGAAATGATCATGACAGATTCAATTGGTTCTACCATGAAATTGTTGCTTGTTTTCGTTTGTGTTTGAATTTTCTTGAACGAAACTAATGCACGAAAAATTGAATGTGAAACCTTGGGTTGATATTCAGAATTTTTTTATTTTCAAATTTCTTTGTTTGTTCAGCTTTGGTTTACACTGATGGCTGCTCAGTATTAAGCCAATAAGGTGACTTCACATGACGGGGAAAGCCTTCCCGGAGAGATCATAGTTCAGTAAGTGTTGTAATACTAACGGGAGGAGAATACAACCCAGTGGGGGTAGTGCTAGTGCACCGTGTTGTACTTGAGAGGAGAGTGCGCACTGGGCAACAAAACTGGCTACAAGGGAGTTCTGTTTTTCTTCTTTGTTTGAGAAAAAAAGGGTTGTGGATTAAAAGAGAAAAAATATTTACAAGAAATGATCCAAGAGATCACAACAGTGGAAATAAAACTCAAAACTATATCATGACAATATCCTCCCGATGAAATAAAATTTAAAAAAAATGAGTTGTCGTTAAATGAGTCACCAGTGGAATATTAGTTAGAAATTTATCATTTGGTCCTAGACCTAAATAAAAAATAATAATATGGTCCAACTAGATTTTTTTTGAAAAATTTATCGATTGTTTCTAGGCCCAAGTAAGAAATTATAGTAGGGTCCAACTAGAATTAGATTTTTTTTAATCTGGAAGTCTAAAATAATTCAAAATATGGGATCGCCTAGTCACTCACTTTCCAAAAATCAAAAACACGTTTTACCCTATTCTCTTTGTTTTTCCCATCTATGTTTTTTCCATCTTCCTTTATCTCTTCTTCGGTCAAATCATCAACAAAAATAAAACAATCGGATCACTATTAGATGGTGATGATATTTCCCTAGTTAGATTAACTGAAATCATCAAAATCTAGATCTACAATGAACAAATCATACGAAATTATCAAACACCCTAGTTTATCTATATCTTAAAAATCCCGGTTTATCTACTGTGTTTTTGTAATATGAGCATTTAGGAAAGAAATCTGCATGTACATCTGCAAAAAAGTAGTAGCAAAAGGTATGAATCAGCAGTACATATCTTTTGTACTGGAGAAAAAAAACCTAGCTCATTTTGACCAATATGATACATTAGTGTGTATATGATAATTTGTTTTGCTTTTGGTTGTTCGAATCAGCAGTATATATATGTTGTACTGAAAAAGACCTTGTCTATTTCGGCTAGTATGGTCCATTGGTGCATATATGATAGTTTCTTTTGCTTTTGACAATATAAATAAACGGTACATATATGATGTACTAAAAAAACCTATTTTATTTTGGCTAATTTGGTCCATTGGTGCAAATATGATAGTTTCTTTTGCTTTTGATAGTGCGAATTGGCAGTACATATCTGTCGTACTAGAATAAAACCTTGTTTAGGTTGACCAATATGATCCATCAATGCGTATATAATAGTTTCTTTTGCTTTTGACAGATCGAATCAACAATATATATATGTTGTTGAAAAGACCTTGTTTATTTTGCCTAATATGGTCCATTGGTGCATATATGATAGTTTTTTTTGCTTTTGACAATATAAATCAGCAGTACATATATGTTGTACTAAAAAAACCTAGTTTGTTTTGGTCAATATGGTCCATTAGTGCATATATGATAGTTTCTTTTGTTTTCGACAGTATTTTCAGTAGTACATATATATTGTATTAAAAAAATCCTAGTTTATTTTGATTAATATAAGATCCGTCTATGTATATACAATAGTTTTTTTTGTTTTTGCTAGTGTGAATTAGCAGTACATATTTGTTATATCATAAAAACCTAGTTCATTTTGACCAATATAATCTGTCGGTGCATATATGATAGTTTATTAACTCTACTCTCTCGTGTCTCTTGTAGATTTAGCCAGTGATGATAGTACTGGTTGGTAACGGTTGTAGACAGATAGATGATAATGATAATGTATCTACCTTGTTCTCTGAGATTCAAAAAATACAAAGGCTTTCATATGAATGCATTGTAGTGTGCAACTTGATTTGTTGGGTTGAGTTTTAAGAACGTTAAAATTAATTTTATTTTTTTATTTTATTTTTCATATAATCCCTCTTGACTGCTCGATTTATTATCTATTCAAATTAAAAAATACATGAAAATGCATTTTTAATATTCCAACTAATCGAGTATAATGAAAATGCTCCAATGAAAAGTGGAGTACATATAGTATGATATGTTTCAGTACATATCAATTGTACTGCTTTGATTTATTTGTAGCAATGTTTCTAATAATCAACGGTAAAAAATATATGTTGAAAAAAATAATAAAAGTTGAACAAAAGACAAGATCTTATTCATATTATTAAATACTTGTAATCAAAATTATCATTTGCAATTCAGTACGCCACAAGTCCCTTTTCGTTTAATATGTATATATTTTAATCCATGAACATGTATATAACTTCACTTCTTCCTGCAAACATCTGAGCAAATATCAAAAGTTTAGCATTTCTTCAAACTAGTCGTCCAACAAATTAATATGACAATATTAACAATACTGCGAAACTAATTCTACAATCAATAAATCATCCCCTGAACTTAGCGTTCCACGTTTTAAGGTTTCTCATATTCAGTACAGAGTTTTTTTTATCGGATATCCCCCAAAGGAATTATTCAGTACATATCTTAGCATACAGTAATCGGATATTTACGCACAATTTCTTACACTTTTCATAAATTAAATGCATTTTATACTCCACTGTTAAACAGTTCATAATACAAGCATTAATATCTTTCATTGAAATAAAATCCACACAATGATTCTGGCTACATTCATTGAGATCACTGCTGGTGAGGTCGATGATGCTCGCAAATGGACATTTTGTAGCAAAAAAATCATTGTGGATGTGATCTGTATCAACAAAGTATATATTCGCTGCACTTCGTAAACCAAAAACCAAAGTGAAGAATTATCAAAATGTACTAGTATTTAAGTGACAGTCAGAGCTCGCTGCACTTTGGATACTCTAATTCATTGATTTCTTGTTAGTTTTTATATCATTATGCTTTGATTTTGTATGTTTATGAGTTTCTTAGGAGTTTTCAAGTATATTCAGCCAAAGAAGAGGAAAGGAGTTCATTCCGGCATAAAAAGAAGAGGTTAAAGGATGGAAGCACAACTTTGAAACAAGAGTTCCAGGAATATTTACGTTTGGGAAAGTACCTCAAAACCCAACCGTAAAAGAAGTTGATTTTGAAGGCAAATTCCAGAAAGATTTACGGTTGGGTCTAGACTCTCAAACCCAACCGTAAAATTAGTTTAAAAATCATGAAGATTTTGCCACTTTCATCTTGTAGAGAATTGAAAGACGAAGGAAACCCAAAAAGAATGAGGTCAATCGGACACCGAATGAGGGAGATATGATCAAAATAGTGAAGTACAAAAAAGTATCCAGGAGGAATTATGGTTGGGTTTCTTGGCTCGAACCCAACCGTAAAACTGGGTGTTTTTGGGTGATATTTTTGTGCCAGAGTTACGGTTGGTTATTGGCTCAAACCCAACCGTAAAAGGGGGAGTTTTGGCACGTGTGTGGGCTTCTAAAACATGGAAAACATGGTCCCGAAAGCATTAAAAACCTAGATTTAGTGGATACTATATAAAGAGACACCTAAGACATTAAGAAGGGATCTTTACACTTGAAGAACACAAGGAGAACGGCCTGGAGAGCAATTGATCATCACAATACCGAGGGTTTGCTTTACTTGCTTTCTTGTTTATTTTCCATGGATTTTGAGAAATCCATGATGAACTAAACCTTTCTTATTGGTTAGGGATGTAGTCCTAAGTTGGAAAACATGTTTATCAATTGAATAGCTCATTCTCATATGTTCATAATCTCTTCAATATCGCTCATGTTCTACCGTTTATAACGCCTTGTATGATGGATTGCTTGTTTGTTTAAGTCACGAATTAGATGAGTATGCATTGACATCTATAGATAAACTAGGGTTTGAGATCCGGAATTGTCGAAAGACCCTTGTTACAAGTAGTATAACATAGTTGTTAACGATGGGATGTTGCCATGCGATTATGTGTGGAAGCGTGACCTAGGTTAAATCCGAGTGTCTCTTGCGCCGGGTTGCTTAGAATAACCTTAACTCACAAAGACCATTGCTTTCATTTTGTTAAACTTGAGTGGCTCTTGTGCCAAGTTATTCGGTGAAAAGGATTCAAAGAGTGGCTCTTGTTCCTTTGATGATAATAGGAGTTTTTCCGGAGTAAGCCTGCGATAGGATGCTTTAGGGTTATTGATATTGAGAGTGCGTGAATGTTGAGTATGATTTGGTTGATAACATGTTGGAATATGGAAGGTGAATTCTCTAACCAATGTTCTTTATTTCTGATATTCGTTTTAATCTTTTTGCTTTAGTATAATTTAGTTATAATCACAACCAAAACCCCCCTGTTTACATAAGTAATCGAAAGTAATTAACAATCACCTGCCTCTTTGTAGGAACGAACTTGTTCTTATTACTATACTCTAATCTATATTATTGAAGTAAGAACTTGAATTATTTTGGTTGGCTAACGACACGACCAAATTTTGGCGCCGCTGCCGGGGAGGCATAGCAGATTGTTATTTGTTTTTGATTTCTTATTTTTTGTTTTTAGTTTTATTTTTATTTCTGATTTTTTTTTTGTTTTATTTTAATTTTCTAACCTAGTTTTGAGAATCTTGTTTCAGGTACTTGTATTCCATGTACGGTGCACAAGATCAAGCTTATAATGGTAATCAATTTGGTTTTCAATCTCAACCCTATGACAATTTCCAACTGTACGGGGAGTATAATCACAACCAATCCTTTGGTTATGACCAATATTCCAGGTATTCTTTTAATTATTCTCATACATGCCAACCTCCTTATAATAGGTATGTAAGTGAACTATTACAAGGAGGGAAGGATAATTATGCTTGTGATGGTTTATCTAAATCTACTCTTGATCGTAATTATGATCATTCACTTATTCAACGGGAGGAGACAAGGTTTAGAAACTCTACCACAAGTAATGGTGTAAGACTACCAAGTTTGAGAGAACTTGATAGAAGGTTTGAGCAATTGATAGATGAAGGGGCATCAGGTGCAGAAATTTCAGCAGCTAAAAAAGCTTTGAGAAAGGAACGTGAGCGACGTTATTCTATGGGATACGATGATAATTTTGAACCTTTCGAAAATCCTTACACTAGTGATGACGTTATTCCAACTCCGAATATGATTTTTGATGATAATTGTGTAGTTAACTCTACTCTTGATCTTAATAACAATCATTCACCCATTCAAATGGAAGAGTCGTGTTCAGGAGATTTTACTATAGTTAATGGTAGAAAGCGTGTGAATACCAGAAAACTTGCTCAGAAACTATACAAATTGGAATATGATGGAGCCCCGGAAGAGCTTCTCGAAGAAATTAGTAGGACCATTCGTATGGAATTGAAACGACGTTCTGATAAAGGTTGGGAAAACGATGAAGATTCTTATTACGGTGAGTCTGAAAACGAAGAGGAGTATGAAGTATTTGAGAATGAAATTGAATTGATTAATAGTGTGGAAGACCCAATTGAACTTTCCGAGGATGATATAGATAATGTTGATGCCGAGATTCTTGTTGAGGCAGAAACTAATAAAGAACAGTTAGAAAGTTTAATAGAGGACCACAATACACAAGAGGTAAGTAATTCATTAGAAAATTTTGAAAAATATAAAGATCCCATAATTCAAGAGACTTTAGAAGGTTTGACTGATCCTTTGCTTATTAATCCTTTTCCTTTACCTCGTTTTGGCTTGAATGTATGTGCTTCAGAAGTATTGTTGAGTGACTTTGCTTCTAAATATCCGTTGTTGGAAATATTTGATTCTCATACTATGCAGGTTAGCAAAGAGGAGTTTATAGAAGTTTCCAAATTCTATGTTCTTTATCCACTTCCGAGTGTAGAAAAGACTAAGTGTGGGGGAAACTTCTATCGAGTGATAACTTCTCTATTATTTTTTTGTACTAATGTTTGTGTGAAGTTAATATTTGTAATGCATATTTTTCTATGGGTGGATCCCCAAATTTTTAGATTGTTGGTCTATGGACGACCAAAAAGTCGGGCTGAAGACGTTAAACTAAGCGCTAAATGAGAAGCAACCCATTGGTTTTGTATTTCTATCTTTCTCTTTTGATTTTTTTTTTTCATATCATGTTAGGATTTCCCATCTTGATTTTACACTGGAGGAATCAATTTACATTGAGGACAATGTAAAGTTTAAGTGTAGGGGAGTAATTAAGCATACAGAGTTTTTAGTATTTGCTTTTGTAGGTAGAATTTTAAAAAAATTATACACATTTGCATGAAACCTTCAACTTTTAGAGATTTTAGAGTCACTTAGTATACTTCAAGCTACGTTTACATACGGAGTTCTAACCGAAACAACTGAGCTTAGAAGTATTAGAGAACTATATTTGGAGTGCTTAGTTGTTGAGAGGCTAGAGCTGACAAAAATGGACTTAAACTGCCGGTAGAGAATACAGTATAGAGTTGTTGATCATTCAATACCTATGAGTGAGGCACCAAACCTTCAATTGTCCGTTTAAAGTGTGTCATCTGTGCAAACTCCGGGTAGAATGATGAGCTACCTAACCTCGCACCAATTTCAAAACTACTTTTTGATCTCTTGAGTGTTATTTCTATCAATCATGAGGGTGTCATCAGAATTGCTAACTCTATCTTGTAGTCTTGTTTGCAGTTGGCACCATTCTCTCGACAACAACAGGTCCATAGAAACATATCATCATCAACAAGCGGAACATCAAAAATTTGAAGGAAAGTTGAAGAAATTCAAGGTTTACAAGCAACAGTTCAAGAAAGAACAAATATTTTATACAAATGTTGAAGACTTATGTACGATATCAAGGCAATACATGTTGTGAAGAAGCAAGTGGTAATGTCTTTATCCCACGGCCATAGTAGTTTCACTATTTATTTTTCATTCATAAAAAAAAAAAAAAAAAAAACTTATCATTGCTTTAATATATATTTGTTATTGGTATTCAATCAATAAGGCAAAGGGGAAGAAGAAATCTATAGAGAAGTTTCTAACAACAACAAATTGAGGAAAAGAGTTACAAAGTGTCAAGGTTCTACGAAGTTCAAGAGTTCATCATCAACAGTTGAAGACCGAAGACGTTTCTATTGGATGCTATGAGAGTGTTGCTGATTTTCGATCGGATGAGAAGGTAAGTAAGCATTCCCATCCTCGCATAGTGGTTGATTTCCTTTATTAGAGGTCACTAGAAAAACAAAAAGGGGTTCTTTTTCGTCCCACGTTCTATGGGATAACATCTTCATATGATTAGAAAGGTTACCTTTCCTTCATACCATTCAACGTGTGTAGGATTTCTATCTTCATTGCTGCCTACACATGTGAGAACCATAAAGTGCGTCTTTTGAGTGTCAAATTCATAAAATCTTTTTGGTGAGGCAAAAATATTCGGTCACTCTCGAACATGGATCCTTTCACATGGTGGTTTTCTCCTAACTCAAGGTTTAAGCATGAGAATAATGTTCTTTATACTTCTAACTTCTTATTGTTAGTGTGCAGAAACGTTATGCCTTCGTAGCTCTTTGGATGCATGTGCTCTTGAATGTTTTGAAGTTGGAAATTAGGTTTTGTGGGTATACCTCTTGTAAACCCTCACAAGACTATAACTCGTCCACTAGGGACACCTAGGGGTTTAAAGGCTTGTTACACATGCTAAGTGTAACCGTATCCTCAACGAAATAGAGTTGTTGTAGTTTAGGTTAGTTTAGATTTGTAGTTTGCTCGAGGACTAGCAAAAGGCAAGTGTGGGGGAATTTGATAGGTGCATTATTTGCACTATTTGGATACTCTAATTCATTGATTTCTTGTTAGTTTTCATATCATTATGCTTTGATTTTGTTTGTTTATGAGTTTCTTATGAGTTTTGAAGTATATTCAACCAAAGAAGAGGAAAGGAGTTCATTCCGGCATAAAAAGAAGAGGTTAAAGGATGGAAACACAATTTTGAAACAAGAGTTCCAGGAAGATTTACTGTTGGGAAAGTACCTCAAAACCCAACCGTGAAAGAAGTTGATTTTGAAGGCAAATTCCAGAAAGATTTACAGTTGGGTCTAGACTCTCAAACCCAACCATAAAATTATTTGAAAAATCATGAGATTTTGTTACTTCCATAATGTAGATAATTGAAATACTAAGGTAACCCAAAAAGAATGAGGTCAATCGGACACCGGATGAGGGAGATATGATCAAAATAGTGAAGTACAAAAAAGTATCCAGGAGGAATTACGGTTGGGTTTCTTGGCTCGAACCCAACCGTAAACCTGGGGAAGTTTGCAGCGAATTTTTGTGACAGAGTTACGGTTGGGTTTCTTGGCTCGGCACAACCATAAAACTGGGTGTTTTGGGGTGATATTTTGTGCCAGAGTTACGGTTTGGTTATTGGCTCAAACCCAACCGTAAAAGGAGGAGTTTTGGCACGTGTGTGGGCTTCTAAAACATGGAAAACATGGTCCCGGAAGCATTAAAAACTTAGATTTCGTGGATACTATATAAAGAGACACCCAAGACATTAAGAAGGGATCTTTACACTTGAAGAACACAAGGAGAACGGCTTGGAGAGCAACTGATCATCACAATACCGAGGGTTTGTTTTACTTGCTTTCTTGTTTATTTTCCATGGATTTTGAGAAATCCATGATGAACTAAACCTTTCTTATTGGTTAGGGATGTAGTCCTAAGTTGGAAAACATGTTTATCAATTGAATGACTCATTCTCATATGTTCATAATCTCTTCAATATCGCTCATGTTATACCGTTTATAACGCCTTGTATGATGGATTGCTTGTTTGTTTAAGTCGCGAATTAGATGAGCATGCATTGACATCTATAGCTAAACTAGGGTTTGAGATCCGGAATTGTCGAAAGACCCTTGTTACAAATAGTATAACATAGTTGTTAACGACGGGATGTTGCCATGCGATTATGTGTGGAAGCGTAACCTAGGTTAAATCTGAGTGGCTCTTGCGCCGGGTTGCTTAGAATAACCTCAACTCACAAAGACCATTGATTTCATAGGGTTAAACTTGAGTGGCTCTTGCGCCAAGTTATTCGGTGAAAAGGATTCAAATAGTGGCTCTTGCGCCTTTGATGATAATAGGAGTTTTGCCGGAGTAAGCCTGCGATAGGATGCTTTAGGGTTATTGATATTGAGAGTACATGAATGTTGAGTATGATTTGGTTGATAACATGTTGGAAGATGGAAGATGAATTCTCTAACTAATGTTCTTTATCTCTGATATTCGTTTTAATCTTTTTGCTTTAGTATAATTTAGTTATAATCACAACCAAAACCCCCTTTTTACATAAGTAATCGAAAGTAATTAACAATCACCTGCCTCTCTGTGGGAACGAACTTGTTCTTAGTACTATACTCTAATACATATTAGTGAAGTAAGAACTTGAATTATTTTGGTTGACTGACGACATGACCAAGTATTTCTAATTAATGGTAAAGAAAAAACAAAATATTTGTATTTCATACTTCAACAATTCCTAACATCTTCAAAGTAAGACAAATGAATTTCTGAAGGAAAAATCAATTGTGCTAAAGTATTAAGCTTTCCTTGTCTATACTCATCTCTGCTCAACTTCACCTCTTGAAGATATCAAAAACATCATTTAGATCAGCAACAGTGCAACCCGAACAACTTTGATGTACATTCCAAAGATGCACACTTAACTGAATCGTAACTCTTAAAAGAAAAACAGCAAAGCCAAAATTATCAATGTCAAGAACATAATATATTAATAATCCAATGAACTCATCTCTGCAAGATAATAACCCACGTTCTCCAACAGAAATCATATCCTTGTTATATAAATTATCACAAAACTCTAAATATTTCTGCAGTAGCTGATGCAAACAGATTGAAGATGAATATGGTTTTGAACTACACTCAGTTTGAAAAATATTAAGGTTGGTAGTGAACAAATAAAAATGATATAAGAGAGCCAATGCCTCCATCTCCTTCTCTTACACTGGCAGCGATAATTGAGTTTATTGTGTTGCCACTGGTCTTGCTCAAAGATAGTTCTTTGAGAGAAAGGTGTGAGTTTGGTATGGCTCAAACCTTCGACCACATAATTTAGAGGATCATCGATCCATCCCATAAATAACCACCTAAAAAGAATAGACCCTCGTTCCAAGTTTCAGTTGACCGCCTAAAAAGCAAAAGAAAAGGCTTTGAAAAATCATTTATTTTTAAACGCTAAAAGCATTCCATTATTAGACATTAAACAAATGTAAATTGATTTAGAAATTTGATAATCAGAGACCATATTGAAATGAGAGAAACAAATAAAACAATTGTAACTAACCAGTATTTTGGAATTAATAGACGTAAGAATAAAAAAATTGGATGAAATGAACAAATCAGTTGAAAAAACTAACAAACAAATAAATAAATTATGACAATAATTAGACTTTATCATAACAAACCCACATAGAAGTAGTCTCGTGGAGTTTATATTAATGTAACAATTTGATAATGTTACGATAAAGATGGTTTGCATCAATATTAAATTATTATTTTTATCAAATCCAAAATTTATAATACAATAAGCATTATAGAAATATGTGTTACCATTTTTCAATTAGTTTCCGATTTAAATTAATGTTAAACATTAAAGTTTAAAATATGCGCACAACCACTGTATTTTAGAAATATATAACCCTTTGTGACTCGATCATATTTTAAAGTATAATTTATCTTTAGTGGTAAGCACTTTCTAAAATGGAAGAGAAACTAATGCTAAATATTTAAATTTAAAATATGCGCACAACCACTATATTTGGAAACGTATAACCTTTTTATGATTCGATCATAATTGAAAGTAAAACTCGTGGTTAGTGGTAAGCACTTTTTGGAATGGAAGAAAATAATATATACCGGCTTATACCTACGATGTCCTCACGGCTTATCAGAGTTATATCCATATTTTCTTTCAATATACATCTAGGAGACCTCCACCCGTCTGTTGACTAGTCTTTTTTTCTAGCATGATTACGCTGCAGATACAAATTTGTCACTGAATCAAGTTACCGATTAGGGGTTTTTGTGCATTTATTATCACGTATGTTATCAGCTATTTTTACCATTTCATTTATAAAATATTATCAGATGACAAATAGAGTATTTTACCGTCTAAATCAACATGATTAAAAGAAAAAACAAAAATTATTAAAAATAACTCAGTTCGCATTACCCTTTGAATCAACGTGAATAAACATAATTTCTAAAACCTCCAAATATATTTTTAATCTCATGAAATTTCAACATTCTTTAACCCATATTAAAGAAGAATAAAAGATAAAAGGTATATATTCTAACCCGTATTAAAGAATAATAAAAATAAAAGATATATATCATACATTTTTAATCAATATTTTGATTAAAGTGTTGGGTGCAATAATCAAATTTTGAGAAAAATCAAATTAAGAAAAGTTATTGATACTTAGCTCCTTTGTAATGGTAGTGATCATTTTGTCGAAACAAATGAGCTCCCAAAATCTCCGCAACAGCAACATGGTAAAACTTTGAGAAAAAAAACAGAGTGAGTCACATGTTCAACACGTTTTTCTTAAGACAATAGCGCCCGACTACACTCAAAAGTGATGTTATAGCCCTACAGGATGGATGCCTTCAGGATAAAACATCCTACTACCTACTACTAGCACTCATAGTAGATGCTCAACTTGAGCTTGGCAACTCAGAAAAAACCTTAAGGAAAAATCTCAAAAACTTGAGAAAGATAATACAAAATTATTATTCTTTTGGTCTCCCCAAAATATGGAGAAACCTTTTTTCCTTGGATTTAAAATAGGTTGTGAAAAGATTGTTTATATAATCTCTTAATACAACTTAAGAAGTGGAAACTCCCCGATGTATGACTAAAGTGTTTCATTCACAAAAGAAAACAAAGGAAAAACCAAAACATGTAAAGTGACCAATATGTCAAGACCTCGAACCCAAATAGACACAATATTTTATTTATTTTAATAAAAGATTTAAAACTCATTTTTAGCCTTGTTTTCCAACAATCCCCCACATGAATGAAAACATCAGTAAAACATGAAAAACATAGATAGATATTGGTAAACCAACACCCTAATACCACGAATTGACCTGATTGAACAGACAGATGGACCGTGCGTGTGTTGAAGTCATACTATCCATTCCAATGTGCTCTTCTTCACACAAAAGTGTGTTGACCCCAAGGTCATACTATTGATTGCATAAATCATAATAGTATAGAGAGCTTTCATATTTAGTTTCCCATAGTGGGACTAAGGGTTTCGTTCACCAAAGTGAAAATGAGCCAGTGATCCCTTAGTGACCCTTAGGTCCTAAGTATCAGTAATACCAAGAACATAAAAAGCAACATAAAACTCATTTTCCCAAAATGAATTAAATCTCGATAAAAACCGAAAATCACATAGAAAACAGGAAATACCATATATGCAAAGGTGTCCATGAGGTCTTGAACCTATGTTTAGTGACAGATTACCAGAACTACTTGCTAGAGACAGTGAACGCGATGTCTTGAACTGCTAGCGTTTGGTGTAATTCACGATAACCATCACGCATGATATATCCAAGATTGTTGCCAAGGTCGTGCGGTTGTGCTTATTTTGGCCCTGAGCAAATATACTGTTTCTCAGAATTCTCTAGAGAATCAGCTTCATTCTCATAGGAAGGGCCTCACTTCCACATTCAGATAAGTGAGTTCTATCAAGAGTGTTTACTGCTACACCCCACTTCAATCTTAAATCAAAACTATAGTAACTCATTAAGACTTCTTAAGTCATCCTTCACATGCAGTCACACTATCACGTCTACACCATAGGGAAGAGACATATAATGAAATTCTCTGATAGTGTTTACTTTAACCCACCACAAATTAGTTGTCTCATTCAAAACCTTGATTTTGGGATCTCCAGTCAGTAAGGTTGAGTATCCTTCATGGAAAGTTTATTTGATGAGCTTAAGCCCCATCCACCTCGATTCTATCTCTTTAGATTATCCTTTCGTCAAAGGATCCACTGATTTTACTCTTGACTTCACTAAGTCTACAAAAATCACTTCATTAGAGAGTAATTGTCTTACCGAATTAGCCTTCTCCGAGTTTGTCTAGACTTTGCCATTGCTCATTTACTTTAGACTCACATAGTCAATTGAGTTTCAACAATGGTGGCCACAGGCTTCGGTCACAGAGGAATGCCTTCCAAAAAATGATTTAGCCATTCAACTTCCTCTCATGCTTTAATTTAAGCGAACGAACTCTAATTTCATCTCATTCGAGTTCCTCATGTATGTTGGAGTATTTCCAACTTCTTATAAAACTTAAGAGGGCGCATACATAGGCTAAGACTCTCCAAAGCCTGAAATCGCAACATCTCTTAAGGTAAGTGCAATATGTATCACGCACATGCACAATTTAAAATATACCTCAAGTACTGTAAATTTTCTGATCAGATCGTCCCACTAATTCTTCTGGATCATAAGTGTATTCTTACACCTGATTCACTGCACATTTACAACACACATTAAACGCATCGAGTTTGACAAAGAACATTTTCGTCAGAATTTCTTTTGGTTCCTTTGATCCTTTAGATCATACATGTTAACAACAGCTTAGTCTTTCAATCAAATCATAAACATCACATGTTTTCTAAGTGGTTGTAAAGCATAAACAAGGTAGTGTACTACATACTAGTATATTCATTACATTTTCCTCCAAAGGTTAGTGCCATATATATCACATATTTGAAATTAAATATGTACCTCAAGCATCCCAATTCTTTGGTCCTCTGATCAAAGTATCCTTGTGATTCTCCAGGATAAAAGGGGAACATGCACACTTATTATACAACACACATTAAACATAGTTGACAAAAACTATATAATCAAAATTTGTTTCTGGTTCCTTCCGGTCCTCTAGACCACGTCAACAACATATTAATTTCCTGTCAAACTTTAAACAACGTAAATTTGTTAGTGGTTGTAAAACACATAATAAAGGCATGTTAAACATATACACCTTCAATTGATTTAGTTTAAATACACTTATCAAAATTCATTAATGTCCCATTACTTGAAATCATAATTATCACATAGCGAAACTGTTAGGTCATTGACTTACTGATTGGTCCAAGTCAAGTATATGTAGGTGTAATCATATTCTACCATTACCCCCTAGCTCTAACCAAACCCTTAAGGTTTTTCCACCTTTGACTAGCCATTTAAGTATACTGCCTCAACATTCATCTAATGTAGCATACTAATAATAATTGAAATCAACGCCTGATGAAGTAATTTTAATATCATGTGAGTATGTACCAAGAGATCACTACTTTATTCTCTAACAATAAATTCACAAAGTCAAGTCTTTTTTTGACTTACTTTATCTCGTGTGAGAATCCGACCTCAGAAAACTGTTGTCGAGAACTCAACATCCTCAACAATAAAATTTTATGTTGTTAACTTCAAAACTTACAAGTTATCATATTATAATTCTGGTGATCATATACATTGATTTGGTAAAGAAGTAGACTCTTCATTCTCATCTTAGACCTCTATAATTAAGGTCTACAGGGTATAAGGATATATATAAGTCTAGGGTCTTCTATAAATCTGCTAGAGAAATCAAACAACATTTTGGTTTCCATCTTATAACCCCACAATTGATGCATAAGGTTCCTCCACAGTTATCAGGATTTCTCAACATAAGAAACTATAATTATGTGTCCTTTAGGTTGTATCTAACTAAGACACACCACGTAATCGGATTATGGTACTCTATACCATTATTATGATTTAACATGTTTATGTATTCATCCTCAATTCATTGACGATCTTCACTTTTATTTACTATTGTCATGTTCTATTAAGCTAACACTCGTAGCATCACAATACCATATTTCCAAGTATAACATTTCATGGTAACTTAGGTAGATAACATTTGGCATTGGTTTTAGATCGCAATGCACATACAATATTGAGAATGATATCACAATCTGATTAGTGTCCATACCTGACAAGTCTTGCCCATCATTTACCTATATCTTCAACTGTTCTGATAGTTGAGTTGTTCATGAAAATGCTTTTTATCTTTTCCATTCTTGGTAGAAGACAAAACATGCCTTTTCTAGAGCACACGCTGCAGCACTTCCGACATTTACTAACCAATTCCCTTTATTATCTTCACTGAAAAGTAAAGTTACTTAACACAATAAGAATGTCAATTGTTCAATTAAAATTTGAGTATACAATTCTCTATTCCGAGGAGATTAGCACACGACTAAAAAACAGAAGTTATCAAAGATTAACACTTAATCTATCATTCAATTTAAGATGATAAAACTTCTGACCAACTAGGACTCAAAAAATTGGTTAACACTCTCATTTGACATAGGAAAGCTCATCTTATCAAAATATTAAATTATCAAGATATAGTAATCAAGTTACTTAAGTCTCTCTTCACATTAGACTATCACAATCATCAGTAAGCAACAAAAATTGGTAATAAAACACCCAAACAATTTTGTGTAGCTATATATCCATTCAAGCACATTTCACCATTTTTTCTTCTAGTTGCACTAGTTAATAAAAGATACTTTATACCTCATTATCCATATAACTATGGTATACTAGTGTTTATATTTCTCATATTTTCAACAGAAGGTAAAATATTCAAAATGATTTAGAAAACACCATAGAAATTGCTAATACATAGTTATTAACCAATCATGTGATTCACGCTAAATGATATAACACAATGCGCATATAATCAAACCGATTCAACATTCATTATTCATTAGCAATGTGATATTAATCTAACACGTTTAAGAGATTATCATTTTAAGTCACAAAAATCAATTTGTTACTTGCTCTAATTTATTTATGAGAGTTATATTTCAACTAAATTGAAATGTCAAGTCTATTATGGATAAAAGTACTCACTAGTACCGGTTTTTCATTTTATATCCAAAGTGACAGAGTGCCACTACATACAAAAGGTTGCAAGATCTCACACTAATCTTGAGCTTTGAAACAATTATTGATATTATGGACATACATGCGCAACGTTCTTACAAACACCATATTTCACAAACCACAATTCCGAATTAGAAAATTAAATATGAATTTTAAAGATAACATTAGAAACTTCATTTGAACCACCATTTCAAAAAACTCATAGTTACGCCAGAAAGACTAATTTAGTCAACAACATTTTATTCTCGTCAGAATTTTTCAGCAGCGTTTATCAGTTTTTTAAAATATTTAAAAAATACTTTTACAACTCCAAGAATTCTGAAATTTGGTGTAGGTAACTATCAGGTTGTATACTATGTTAGGTTAAAAGGATTTACTGAAATTCTTTCTAAGTTAGAGATATCCTAGAAACTTTATAGCTGACCAGAAACTCAATTTTGATTTTACTCCACAATTATTATCCTTAGTTTTCCAATATAGTATCAATATTAATGATTCACAAATCAATCAATCATTTTCGATTATTACTATATATTTATTGTCTTAAGATTGTTGGGCGCAATAATTAGATTTTGAGAAAAATCAAATAAACAAAAGTTATTGATACTTAGTTCCTTTGTAGTGGAAGTGATCGATTCTTTGAAATAGATGAGCTCCCCAGATCCCCGCAACAACAACATGACAAAACTTTGAGGAAAAAAAAACAAAGTGAGTCATGTGTTCAACACGTTGTCCTTAAGACAATAGCTCCCGACTACACTCAAAAAATGATGCTATAGCCCCACAGGACGGATGCCTCCATGATAAAATACCCTACTATTAGCACTCGTAGTGGATGCTCAACTCGAGCTTGGCAACTAAGGAAAAACCTTAAGGAAAAATCTCTAAAACTTGAGAAAGATAATAAAAAATTATTATTCTTTTGGTCTCTCTAAAATATGGAGAAACCTTTTTTCCTTGGATTTAAAATAGGTTGTGAAAAGATTGTTTATATAATCTCTTAATACAACTTAAGAAGTGGAAACTCCCTAATGTAGGATTAAAGTGTTTCATTCACAAAAGAAAACAAAGGAAAAACTAAAACATGTAAAGTGACCAATAGGTCAAGAGCTCGAACCCAAATAGACATAATATTTTATTTATTTTAATAAAAGATTAAAACTCATTTTTCAGCTTTGTTTTCCAACATAAAGATCTTCTACTCTTGTTTTATGGGGTTTAGATGATGGTGGTGGTTAACTAGTTATATTTGTTATAATACAACTAATAGAAGAAGAAAAAAAAGAAAAAGGTGGTAGTGGTAGTGGTAGTGGTAGCTTCAGGCTTGACTCTTGAGTTGAGTAGTAGGTGGTGGTGGACTGGTGTTTGGTGGTTCTCGTAAGAAGGGAGAAGAAATATCTTACGAGTTAGAGTGAGATCGATGAGAATTGAGAAGAGAGGTAACTTGTAAGTATTTTCAGGATTATATTTCCTAACATCGAATGACTTAAATACAATGAGATCCAACCTTATTAATCGGTTTAAATCGATACTTTCGGTTAGGCTTAACGGGTGAACCAGAACCAAGAAATGTCGGTTTTAATAATCTAAACCATTAATTACTATTAGATTTTTGGTTTGGTTCGGTATATTTTCGGTTCGATTTTGTATGTTTTTCGGTTTCTGTGCGATCCTAGTTATGAACAACTGGTAGAACAACTCAACCAAATAAAATTAAGGGATTTGGAAACTAAACGTTTGTACCAACCTGAGATACGCAGAATAAGAGAGAACATGAGCTTCAATCCTAATTTTTTAATCCATACTGGAACCCTGTACCAAGATATGGTGCGTGACTCACAACCCAACATTCTGCAAGGAGAAGCCTATCGTCCAGTAGAATTTCAACAAAATCCTCAAGGTTATCAAGATTATAGAAGATCATTTGATATTGAAAGATTTCAAGCTGGAGGATTACATCAATAGTTTGTAAATCAAGGTGAATGATCTCAAGCTGGAGGATCTCAAGTTGGAGGATCATATCAAGGATTTAGGAGTATGGCGGATGGACACGTATGACATGAACTGGAGTGGGGATGAGTAGTTATAATTATGCTTATTATGTAAACAAATGAAGTTTAATTTATTATTTGTATTTGCAGTTGAAGTTAAATCTAATTATGTAAGCCACTATATTTAAATCTATTTAGAAAGGAAAATAATACTCCCTTCGTTTCAGCAGAAGTGTTACTGTCACTTTTGTTGAAACAGAAGGAGTATTAAATTTATATTACATTTAATTAAAATTTATAACAACTCCATCAACGTCTTGATCGAGTAATATATGGTAGAGGAACTTGCAACACAAAATGGTTGTATTTGTCCATCTCCTTGAGGACATCGAAATGAGCTTGTAAAGGAAATTTGTTCAGTTCCATCTTCATCATTCCTCTAAAGAACTCTCTATAAATTTAACATCAGTTTCATCCCTAACTTGATATCGATTGACATTAGCGGTTAAAGCCTTCAATTCGTTAACTTCATTAGTTATTGTTACATATAGACAAAACAACCAATCTCTATTACGGTTATTCGGGTTAGTGGTGTCGGTGTAGAAGTTTTCATGAATGCTCTTCCAATAACTCATACTCATTAAACCATCTTTTCGTCGTTTTGTATCCCTACCCGGATAATACACTACAAAATTTCTACAAAAACATAAATCGTCGTCTATGGTAAACTCTGCAGGATTAATATATACAATTGGGCTATTGTTCATAAAATTAGAGTGAGATTAAAAAAATTATTATATATTTTATTTGGTTATATAACGACCGTATATTTTTATGATTAGAATGAGTAGCAAAAAAAAAAATTAAGTGAAATTAAAAGAATTTTTTTGAATTTATAGGCATAAAAAAGTGATTTTCAATGAGAAATGATTGAATTTATAGATGATGGAATATGAACCGTTGTCGGCTGAGACTAGGCTAATTGACTCAAGTTAAACTGAGACAGGATGGGCAAATACTCGAATTTATTAAGCATTTTTCCATCCCATTTAAACATTCGAGCATCCTACTATAGGGTGGAAATGGATAAATTTACCCATTTTTTCGTGGGAATTTTTTTTAGTATGAATCACATAATATGCAATTGTCATACTAATTTATAGCAAAAAATTGATGAATTTATAATTTTAGAAGAAAAATGTGAGATAAATGTGTTGGGAGTAAGAAAGCTTTTTGTTTTAAACAAGATTTTGATTCTAATACCCTTGTAATGTGAGCTAAATTCTACAAAGACTAAAATTTATATAAGTTAATGATGGGCTAAGCCCAAAATCCACAAAATTTTAAATAACAAAAACATGTTAAGCTAAAAACAGGGACGGGTTATAGCCTTAGTTAGCCCCTTGTTAGGCCCGTCCCTGAGTCCAAATATCTAGACAAATAAAATATACGTCAAGAATATAAAGCACAACATATGTATAAAGAGCGGTTAAGATTTCGTTTGGGGACAGATAAAGAGGGGTTGGGATGGGTTCTTAGGGGGTATAAAGGAGGGCCAAGTTCTATCTAGAGGATGCCTAAAGGGTGGTTAGAATTGATTTTCATAAGGGAATATGTAAAGAGTAGTCAAAATTAAAAGATATTTAAGAGGTATATAAATCAATGGTTGTGGTTCATACCAAATATTAGATGAAGAGTGATATCCCAGATTTCATTTGTCGTGAAGTCGCTTAAACTCTTTCCGCCTCTTACTCTTAGTATTCCGGTATTCCTTGTGTAAATTAATTTCATTTAATGGCAGAAGAGTTTTTTTTTCTCATTCGCATCAATTGGAAAATCTCATTCAAGATTTGTTCCACTCTTGCCCTAATTTCTTAATTCAATGTTCTTCACTATTCTATATGTGAAAAAGCTGAAAGAAAAAAACGTTTTGTGTTCTTGCCGATCAATGAAATTAAAGCTCATAAACACACATCAACAAATTTCTCAAAATCGACTCATTTGGTATACCTTCCGTTCTCTCAACAACTAATATTAGGTCAAAATTGTTTTTATACTTTAATTTTCATTTCATTAGTCTATTGCTTCTTTAATTTATCGACCAACTGTGACCGATTAGTTTCCTAAATTTAAGATTTGTTTTTAATATTTCAGGATTTAATTTGGGAGAAACTATTACACATGAAGATATGAAAAGGAAATTGCACAAGAATTTGGAGGAAACTATTACACAAAAATTTCTCTTGATCCGAGGAGAAGTTGAGTAAATTTAATGAATTGGATAATAGATTAACTAAGCAAGAAATTTTAGAGTATTAACTATTTGAGTATAATCACCCTTCAGTGTGAATATGATTTGGGTTTTGTTTTGTGTATCCATGATGTAAAAGTAATTGTTAGATTTTTAGCTAGATAAGGTGATAAGAGGATGTCATGGTACATATAGCAGCAACCTTATCACATTGACTACATTACATAACTTTGGGTATGATCCAACAATATTTAATAAAAGATTGCTCTCGGTGCACAATGATACACGCGGGAAAAGAAACATAATCATTAACACAACCACGATCTCAAACAAGTAGACATTATTAATCATTAACACAACCACGATCTCAAACGAGTAGACATTATATATGGGTGAAGGATGAATTTGATAACCATTGATATCCTTGCTGAATCAATGGCTTGAGTACCCAAATTAGTAGTTGAAAATGTAATTTTACCCAACAGTAGCTTGTAACAATGTATGCCATGGTATAAACTCAGGGACATCATTCAAAGTGTTGAACTTTATAGACAATTACCTTTAAACTAAACCCAGATTAAGAAAACAATGACTACAAGTAAACCATATTTTCACTAAACTTATAGACAATAAAATTTTCATCTTCTATCAACCCAAAATATACCATATATGCACATTTACTGACCTTTTCATTATTTAAAGTGGAAAGTGATCTTTTAATCTCTATCTTACCTTGATTGTTTTCCTTTCAGGAACAAATGCTTAGTGAAGCTAATAAGAGTTTGAAAAAAAGGGTACTTTTTTCATACCGATCTCTTATTACATCTTTTAATTTCTGCATCTGCTTTTATCAGTTCCAATGCAATAACTTTTGGAATTGTGTTCCTATATGATTTTATATATGTACATGTTAATTTGGTGGTATAGTTGTCGAGGGAGCTCAAGAAACTCAGTAACAATGGGACATGCAACATGGTGTCGGATACAGTCGACAATAACAATATGGTCATCCAGCTGCTGATCATAATCAAGGGTTTTTCTATCCCATTGAGTGTGAACCCACTCTACAGATTGGGTATGCATAGGCTTAATTACACTATAAATTTTTTCACTCTCTCATCAATACACTTAAACTCATATCAATGCCCATATATGTAGGTACCAACAAGTATCAAATAATTGTTGCTCAAGGGGCGTCAATGAGTAGTTACATGCCAGGATGGTTATAGCATGAACACTACTATTGTTAGCTAAGACACTTCCTTTAGCTAGCGGACGACATAATATATGGTATGTCGTTGATCTTCATAAGCGTAATTAGTAGATTTCTTTGATTTTGTAATAATATTGTTTGTTTGATCTAAAAAAAATGAGAGAAAAAAAACAAGAAAAAGGATAGGGGTTGCTTCCCTAAGATGACACTTCCTTTGTTTTAAGTACTGTATTAATAGTTTGTTGTTGTTGTAATTTTTTGTTGCCTATTTATTTATGATTATTTAGCTAAATTATGACATTGCTACTCAAAATGCTGAAACCTGATTATATGCACCTACATGTATCTCTAGCTAAATAAATCAAAATAGAAAATCATTTACATACAACTTTTTCTAGCAGTTCCGCCCTTTCCTTATCTTTTGTCATACGTTTCTGATTTCGGAGGAAGTATTTATCCAAGCTGTCCTTCAATGAATCAGTCTCTTCAGTTATCTGCTTGAGTTTTCTATATGGTGAAAAACAAAGTATCTTAGTCCAATATATGAATCAAAATCTAATGACCGACAAGCAACACTTAAATCACTGCACTAACTCACAATCATAGTTAAGGTTATCAGGAACAATTCCATAAAAATGACTCTATGTGTATTATATACTACGTCGCTGCACTAACTCGCAATCAGATTTAAAGGTTATCAGCAGCAATTCCATAACTATTTCTCATACAAACAATCTCGAGCTATGTCAACACCTCGAGTTTTAAAGCGTTATCTTCTTCAATTTTTAATTGTTTATATATATTGAACTTCATACCATTATTTTTCGGAAACTGGTTATATGTGTTGATTAGTAAAGCTTATTATCAAATTGGGAACACCAAAATCTTTCTTTCTTAGGACAACTGCATTTGATAAACAATTGGATGAGAAGAAAGGTAAAATAGATTCAGAAATTCAATATTTTGATTCATTGTTTTTGTTCTAAGTTTTGATACTTTTTTATGATTGTATATATATACTCGGGTCAGTTAAAAATATAGCAAGGTATCAGTTGAGTTGGCCAATAATAAAAGGGTGGATGATCAGCTTTTTTTTAAACCGTTAGTTACTTTAAGTAGAATAGGGGATATAGAGGATAATTTCCAACGGTGTTACTTCTGCATAAGAAATTTGGTGTACTACATTAAGGTTTGTGGCTAATCAAAACTGTAAAAATATTGTTTATGTGTACAGATTTTCTATTCTTTCCCTTGATCATAAGCATGGTTACAGGTAACTAACATCTCTTTGGCGGTTATTGGGGAACGTGCAGTACGTTTCAGATGATGAATTACAAGCTTTGTTCTCAGATGAAAATTATAAATCGAAAGTTATTTGGTCATTTGGTGATGTTTAGGTAAGAAAATGCATCCCAGGGTAAGAAAATGTTGAGTTTATATTGCAATTCCAATAATAGTTTCTCTTAAACATACAGTTTAGTTGCGGAACTCTATACAACAACTGTGAAGCTTTTTGAAATTCAGGGAACTGAGCATGCTGCATTTTCCTTTGGAACTGGGCCAATTGATGCATCTTATAAGGACGTTGATTCAGTAATTCAGGTATGAAACTTGAAATAGTTATTCGATCAATTTATCCTCCGTGAAAGAATTTGCATCCATATGTTTTTTTATGCCAAGTTTCCATATGTTAAACACGTCCCTAGATAAGTTTCCATTGTAGATATCCTTAACAAAAAATATGTTGTGAAGTAATTTTGGTGTATCTTATAAAATATTAGAAATAATGGTGACAACTAATGTCCGAGTGCAGGAATTGTTACCCAACAAATATATTTTAATGTGAATGCAGTGCTGAATTATATGCAGAGATACTTATTAGGTCCATAATATTAGAAGTTATTGATTCAGGGAATAATGAACACTGAATGTGAGAGATTAGGACTTACAAGTAAATGTTATGTTTTTTGCTAGGTCCATCGTGTATAAATTCCCAGGCATTATAACAGCAGACATAGAGTACTTGTATATATGTGGAATTTAGGTTTTTTGATATGTTTTTTGCTAGGTCCATCTTCAATTAAGTACGTTTATAAATGCTATGTTACATCCCTACTGGACATAGCTATTAAAACTTAGAAGTAATAATTTTTATAGGGAATCATGTTGCCTCTAAATCTTTTAAGCCAGGGACTTTGACCATTTCAGGTCTGGCAGTGAGTGGACTATCTTTACAGAAGGTGAGCTTTATTAGCGATAAGAAGGAAGTTCAGAAGTATGCTACTGCACTAGGATATGTTTCACATGTAAGCTATTTCATATCATCTCAGAGTATCATATGATGTTATAAACTGATACATTATATTAAGGATTCAATTATACTTGGTTGATGTCATTTCAAAAAAAAATTGTCCAACTGACATCAGATTCTATCTTTATGTTAAATACTTCCGTTGACAATCTCTCCATTTCATTTTCATTCATAGGAGTGGTTGTGCATTTTACATTGTCCGCTTACCCATTCCTGCTTGATTTTTCTAGGTTGCTTCGCTTATAGCTTCTTATTTAGAGGTTTCGCTGCGATACCCTTTGCGCTTCAGAGTTTCATATTCGTACATTCATGAATATGCCCCTTCCTATGGAGGAGATTTGTTTAGGGAAGGAAAGGAGATAAAGAGGGGCCATGATATGCAGTGACCCTCATCATTACAGTAATGTTTGATGCAGCTTTTACTAACCCATATTGTACCTATAATTACAATCACTGTGGTATTAACAAAAATTATCATAACTACCCAATTTTTTTAAGCAATGATTCATCTATTGTCTTTGCAGTAACGGATACCTCAGTTCTTTTCTATCATCTATCTAGGAATGAGTTATACAACAACTTTGGCCGGTGATATTTTTTGTACTTTTGCGGTTTCCGTTATGTGTTAAGATGGTTGTTCATTGGTCTTTTTTATAATAAGACTCGCCTGCTAATTGTAGTATTATACGTAGTAGTTAATTTAGAACATAACTACAAATGTCTAGCTTTTTCTTTTTTAGAGTTGTATGATCGTTATCAAATTCCATGTTGTTTGATTCTATATTCACTTTTTCGGTCAGGTTTGTTTCTATGGGGGTTTCGGTAGACGGTTATTCTGTAAAAAGAAATCAACCTATGACTCAAATTCGTGTTTTATTCAATAAAACGATGTTAACATTATGTGGTCTTCCAGTTCATGTACAAACTACAATAGACTTGAGAAGACCTACCATTCACAACTTGATCTTGCTCTCCTCACGTTCTATAATCTAAGTATTCCATAGGCTAAACGCCAATGCCCATAGTATTATCAGCCTCCTAAGTTAACACCAAACCCTATAGTGATATCAGATTCTAAATACGACGCATCCATATATATTTTCTAGGCAGAGGGTTGTGTATATTCGGATGATGTTTTAGCTAAATTGTTCGTATTTGTAATCTTATGTCTGTAACTTTTAAATTTGAAATAGAATTTACGTGCATTTTTTTTACGAGTATCTTTTACTTTCTAGGGTCAGATTTCAGATAATTAAACAACACTGCATTTCCTGTGTTCCTATACTGGTCATAAGATGTTGATTAACTTGAACCATAACTTGTGAAATACATTCATATAAAGCATTTAAATAGAATTGGTGCCGTGTCATTACGGCACGAGTTAACCCCTAATCAAGAATATAAAACAAAGCTTGGACAACTTATATTGGGTAAGTGGTGGTTATGATTTGATTTTGGAAGGAGACAAAGAACGATTAGGATTTGTTTAGAGATAGGGTGTGGGTCTAGATTTGTCTAAGGGATATATAAAGAGTGACTCTGATTTCTTTTTGGATGTAGAGGGGATATAAAGGGTTAGGATTTATTTATGGATGATATAGATCAATCATTGTGGTTCAATGAGAATACATCCAACAGTCTTAATTTACAATCAAATTACTAATATCCCATTAATTTTTACACAATTAATGTCCCATTAATTTCTTATAATATTATTAATTATCCAAATAAATATCTCATAATAATTTTTTTATTAATTTCCTATAGTGTTATTAACTATCTATCTATCTATCTGTATATATATATATATATATAACAAAATTTGTTAATAATTAAATATATCAATAGAAACATGTAGTAGTTGTGGTTTGGAATCGGTGGTGGTAGTGGAGGTGGATGTTGGTGGGCGGTGGAGGAGGTGATGATGTTAATTAGTTGTGGCCACTACAAAAAAATGGCTTTTAGTGGCAATAATCGTGTTATCAAAATTATTTTTTTCACTACAAAAAGAATCTAGAATTCGTCACCTATCGTAAATCGTGTAAAGTCTTTTATGACAACCTTAAGAAATTATCATCGAAATTTTTTATTAGCAACAATAAATATATTGCCATCAAAAATATCTTTGGCGAGCAAATAAATTTGACATTGTTCAATGATTTTATGACCTAGAATTTTGTCACTATAGGTATTTTTAGTGAGGATATAATTTTATCACTTAAAATAATTTTAGCAACAAAATTTATTCGCTTCAAAATAAATTTATAGAGATAAAAAAATTGGTCACATAAAACAATTTTAATAGCGAAATTTGTTCGTCTTAGAAAAAAAAATTACCAATAAAATTTGTTCGTCTCAGAAAAATTTATAGTGAGGAAATAATTTTATCACATAAAAATTTTGCAACGAATAATTTCGTCTCAGAATAAAAAATTAATAACAAAATGTAATTTTTGTTTCTAAAAGTACTTATAAAGACCAAGTAAAATTGTCTCTATAAATATCATTGCCTCCAAAACAATATTACCGACCAAGTCATCCATCTCAAATAAATTATTGTAGACGAAACATTACCCTCACAATAATTGTTTCTTGTCCCAAATTATTTTCATAACTTGCCAAATTGGTCACCAAATTTTCTTTAGTGACTTATCATCCAATATTTATCAAAAAATTTATTACACATAAAATAAATATAAATAAATAAATAAAGTGTAGACGACTTACCTTAGATAAAGAAAGGTCGAGATTTAATTTTGGAGGAGACAAAAAACAGCTGGGATTTGTTCAGGGATAGGGTGTGAGTCTGGATCTCTTCATGGATAAGATAGATGAATGGTTGTTGTTTGTTTTGACAAAAGACAAAGCCGAAACATTACCTTAACAATAATTGTTTCCTGACCCAAATTATTTTCACAACATGCCAAATTGGTCGCCAAATTTTCTTTAGTGACTAACCGGATTATCATCCATCAAGCTCAACCAACATCTTTTTCAGATGATATGAATTGCCTCTAAAGGGCAACAACCATCTCCCAATCTCATTTGGTTATATGCATTGACATCCAAGAATCACCTATTATTTCTCATTAGATGATATAACAACCTCGAAGGGGTTGCAATCATCTCTCAAGATAGTATGAACAGCCAATACTGCAACTACCTCTTACTGCCAAGGTTACAATCATCTCCGAATGGATGGTATGGACTACCAAGCAGCAACCAGCCCTTTTTAGAAGGTATAAACAACCTCATGCAATTGTACTGAATCGTAAAACGACTGTCTACGTACCCTCTCTGTAACTCGAAGGGATCAAGTACGATCGTAATTCATCATTCTTTAATTAGATAGTATGAATTACCCAATGACAACAACTATCTCTTAGATGATATGAACTACTATGCTTAGTAGCAATCATCTCTTACATTAGATTGTGTGAACTGCACGTGGTAACAGCAACAATCTCTAATTTAACACCACGGCATTTAGTCCATTACTCCCAACAAAACCCATTACTGTAAACATTATTTCTAGCCGATTACCATTAAAACCCATCAAGTACTTGGCTGTACCATATTTAGATCCGTACCATTTCGTAAATATAAAACTATATAGCATCAATACAAAATGAATTAATAGTCAAGATTGCAATCATTAACCTGTATTCAACTAGCCATACATTTAAAAGACAATTAAGTTTGACCCATAATGACACTCATAAGTAGTTAACACAATTAACTCAATTCAAGACATAACATGTACAGACACCCACAGATGTAAGAGGCCATTAGGCTCAAACCAAATACTATTTACATATGAGATAATTAAATGTAACCTAAAATCCGAATTATAAAGAAGAGCATTTCTTGTATTCAAACTAACCAAGTGTTGGATAATTTAAAATGCACACAATTCATAATTTCACATTATCCGGTAAAGGGACCCAATTCTATTAGCCAAAGCAGTCATTTTCTCAACCAAACCTTAAGAATAAATCTTAATCCCTGAGATTCGACACATTATAATTTCATGGTAAAATAATTATCAAGCCATAATAAGCACTCACGACAGATTAGTTAGCAAGTTAAATCGTTGCCACTTAAATCGATCCACTGAACCACCATCACATGAAACCCACTATTCCATGTCCACACAATGCTTTCAAAATAAAAATAAAAAACCAAATATAGCATTCCCGTTACTAATCTTCATATTCGGATCTCATTTGGTGACTAATGGCATTTGCAACAAAAAGACTTAATAACATGACATATGATAAATACCCTTCAGAAACCAAATATTAAGTACTGAAAGCTATTTAAGAATATCCTTTCAAAGACTACAAGTAGCAGCATCCTTACTGGTCTAGGACCAGTATTCATAAATTTGTACTAGCATATATATAGAGAGTAAGCCAAATCCCTAGATCACTACCCATTTGCCTTTAAGTTTTCTCTCCAATTTAGTTTGGTTATATATATATACAAGAAACCAGAGCCAATACCCTTCGTATCCCAGATGACATTCATATGAACACGGAGAAGAAGTATACATAATCCGAAAACAGAACTCACAAATGAAACAGAGAATATTAAGTCCATATGTATATCCAAAATATGTCACAGGTTAAAATTTAGAGAATATGCTTAAAGTAGCATACTGTTAGTTTTATCAGTTTTGCCAACAGTACAACTAGTTTAAACAAATCAACCAATAATGACTGCAACAACTAATCCGGCATTTATTGGCAACCAGAAATAGTCCCCCGATGTGGAGTACAAGATTGACATTTCAACCCATTTCATTTACAAACTAATTTGCTAGCAAGCTCTACAAAAAGATATCATTTAAGTGTACATAAAGCTAACACATATATGCCATCAGAGAAAGTCTCACTTAATAAGTACTTAACCATTTTATCATTTGTTCAAGACAAAACCAGTAATACTGATATCATAAGTACAACAATCTTACCGTTTGTCTAGATATTGAGTCCCCAATCTTAAATGGAATAGCAAGTTGTCTAAATCTTTAATTAAATTACTACAAAAAAAATCATTTTCTGAAGCAATCAAAATAATTTACCAAATCAAATGACGCAATCTTATGTAGTTGACATCAATAAATCTCAGACTAAACACAAAATCAAATGGAATGATACAAGCCACCAATAAACTCAAAGACTAGAATATTTATTCATATACATCGGAAGTTGAGAATTCTCAACTAGCTAGCACTTCATATCATGCCAGAAAATGTCAAAAGTCTTACGGGCCATTAACAACAACATGAAACCATTACCGAAATACTTAAAGAAAGAAATAAGAACTCTTACCCCTTTTTCTCTTCTTTCAGGATTTTTATCAAACAAGCAGTATGCAGTTTTGCTGGTGTTGAGAGGTATGTTTTACTTGGTTGTATTGAGCTCCTCTCATAGCTTCTTCACCTGAAAATTTGAGCTTAACAACAAACCACATATCCTTACACCACCAAGACTCTAAATGTCCTCTCAATTCCCATGTTCCATCGCCCAAATATCCACGACAAAATCATCACTTCTCCATTCCTATTTACTCAGCTAAAACTTAACCCAAAACCAAAACAAATTATTATACAATCCTCTCACTGCTCTTACCATGCAATTAATCAGTTGAGTTAGAATCGATCACCTCAAATCAAACCCCCTAATTTACAGAATTGTAAGGAAATAGGAAAAGTGAAAGTAGATAAGAAAATCCTCACATATGTTCCTTGAGCTTAAATCCAATTATTAAGCTTCAAGTTATACATGCAAAAAAATCGAGTAAGCACCCAAAAATGGAGCTTCATAAAATTGTTTATGTTCCCAAAAATTGTTTTGAAGAAGAAAATGCTAGCTACAGTGACCTTCTCTCTTTTCTTATTTTCCTTCTTCCCATTTAAATCTCAAATCCCTAACTCACTTATTTTCCTTTTAACTATTTTTGTTTTTATACAAATATTTTTAATGATGTCGTTCTCTCGTAAATAAAGAAGGAGACCCCATAGAAGAGAAAATTAAGGGAAAAAAGATCCTCTTCTTCATTTATAAAACAAAACACCACGCGTAAAAACAAGAAAAAGAGTTCAACGTGTAGACACGTGTTTAGATATATACATAGTTATTTAGACACCCAACGGTTTAGACTAAAGCGGACTTCACTATTTAGGAATTAACATTAATTATTTAGACAACCTAAAAGTATTAACGGTATTTGAATGTTTAATTTTTAGATATTATAGATGTTGAATTCGACTAATGGATTTAGTTAAACCCGATAAAAAGTTCAGACTCTCACAATATTATTCTGTCATATAATAGTATAGTTGATAACAGAAATATCAGAAGTCCATATACATAGGGGTAGGAAAATTTTATTTCATACTTGACAAAGGAGTTGAAGATGAAAAATTAGGTGTTGAATATTGGAATCATTTGCAGATTCACTTAGTTATATCTATCGTCACATCAATTGTTTCTGCAACTCGATCTCTTTCACTCAATGTTCGTGAAAATTGTTTTAATATAAACTACTTATTTTTCCATACGACATTATCTTCCCTCGGGTTACTTAAACTATTAATTTGCAATTTACATTCACATGTGTCTTAATAACCATTCAAATACACATACGATAGGTTTCGATGAAAGTGTTATTAATCATAGGGTACCATCGAAATGGTTGCAGTATAGGGAGCTTGGAGTGTTGTTATGGTGTTTCAGCATTCAAGAGTTTTTAAACCAGTGTTTTGGGAGTATTTCTGATTATGCAATAAATTATTTCCAATTATTATTTCTTTATAACTGTTATATGTTGTAACCCATGTTATGAAACCAATTATCGTGTATTCATGCTACTTTATTTCTTAGTAGTTCAATAAAAAAATAAATAATTTTCTTAGTTCTTCTTTTCTTTTATTTTGAGAATTACGTTATCGAAGCCGAATCAAGAATATTGTTAGTGGACACCGACCGGGTTTTGGTTTGTTGTAATGATTCGGTGTATTATAATTGTCAATAGTTACAAGTTTCTACTAATCTGTTAAGCATAGTTGATTAAATATTACGAAAGGACTCGAAATATTTTATTTATATGACTAAAAATGCAAATAAAATTGTTTTAAAAAATTATTAGTATATAAGGATCAAGATTTATATTACGATAAATATGAATTCCCGTATTGTACGGCACGGAATAAACCCTATTATGCTATATAGTTCACTTTTATGGTCCTGCATCACTTTGTTATTCTCTTAGAAATTCATTTTGCCTTGCCCACAAAAACCAATGTACCCCACAACTACAACCATTTCCCACGAAACATTGATATGCATTGGTACCCTCCAGTTTATCCGTATCGCTATTCCAGTAGTTGTGAAAACCCACATCCATTGCCAACTATAGTTACCTCTCTCTCACACAAAGATACTACAATTTAGGTCGAATCTGTATTTTATGACTGGGGTCTCTCTAAGGGTCGAAAGTATGTCCCACCTCACTGTCACAAGGGTGCACCACATAGCTCAACAAATGGCTAACGCACCCTTGTGCACCATCATGGCTAGCCCATTTGGATAATTGGCTAGCCTCCATTCTAGAATCTTCTCTATTTTGTCATTTTCTTAGAATACTCTAGAATGGTGTAGATATTTGTGGATAAGAGTAGAATAATCTAGAAGTAGATCTTAGCCATACACTTGTATAGATCTTAGATAAATCTCTAGAACATTCTTGGCTCCCAACTAATATAAATAGGGATGCCATTCTCATTTGTAATCATCCAACAATCCAAGTTTGGGAGAGCAATACAAGCATACAACTTCCATTCAATATTCATCTTTCTTCTTGAGTGTTCTTAAGTTGTTCTTGAGTTTATTGTGAGTTTGATCTTGAGTAGTCACTTGAAGTTGTGTTAAACTTCATTGGGAAGGCTTACTTATCTAGTAACGGAATTCTAGACAAGTGCCGCACGGAAGAAAGTCGAGGCGAAGGACTGACCCCGTGACAACTGGTATCAGAGCTAAGTTCAACTACTCTCGGTAAGATCTCTCACCATGTCTTCAAATGATGCAAATGTTGTTATCACTATCGTTGATAATGAGAAGGCTCAGAAGGCAAAAAAACAACGGGATAGGTCAGTGGACCCCCGTATAGATGCTCGTGTTGGATCATTGGAAGAAAAGGTTTCTTCCAATACGGAGATGGTAGAAAAGTTGAACATGGACTTTGGGGAAGCCATGGATCAACAAAGTGCTACCATAGAAGATTTGGAGAAATCGATGGAGGTCTCTTTTGAGACGTATCGGAAAGAGATGGGTGCACATGTAAAGATACTGCAAGCTCAAATTGATGAGCTAAAGACCCTGATCCGAGGAGGTGCGGTTCGTGGACCATCTAGAGTGAGGGTGCCAGAACCAAAGAAATACGCTGGTGCAAGGGATGCCAAGGAGCTGGGAAATTTCCTATGGAACATGGAAAGGTACTTCAGGGCCACGGGCCTTGATGACGAGCAGGAAAAGGTTGACACTGCGACCATGTACCTGACTGAAGATGCACTATTGTGGTGGAGGAGAAAATATGCAGAAATTGAGAGGGGAACCTGTTCCATCACTACTTGGGAAGAATTCAATAGGGAAATTAAAGCCATGTTCTATCCAAAAAATGTTGAACACAAAGCCCGGGACAGACTTCAAAGTTTGAAGTGTTCAGGTACAATTTCTGAATATGTTAAACAGTTTAATTCAATTATGTTAGACATATTGACAATGGCAGATGAGGACCGCTTCTACCACTTTAATCGTGGATTACCTCGTTGGGCTTCTATGGAACTTCAACGGAGAGGTATTACTGACTTGTCCACCGTTTTAAGCACCGTTGAGAAACTTGATGACTTCTCAAACAAACCTGAACAACTTGCCAAGGACAATTCATCCAAGCCATTTCAAGAAGAAAAAGGTGGTGGGACAAGAGTTATCATGATAAGCCACAGTCGAGCCGTGAAGGGTCCAAGCCGAACAATTGGTGGAAAGGAAATCAAGATAACCGTGCAAAGAAATGCTTCATTTGTAGAGGTGAACATCTTGCTTACAGTTTCCCTAAGAGAAACGTGCTCAACTCCTTGATTGCGAAACAAGAGGAGAAGACCGAGGACCCAAACTTGGGAGCCATTCGGTTAAGCGCAATCAAAAGACAGCCCAAAGAACAACAACCAGCACTAAGGAAAAGTGCGAGCAAGGGACTTATGTACGTGGACATAAGTCTAAACGAGCAGAAGACCAAGGCCATGGTCGACTCAGGCGCAACACACAACTTCATCTCTAAAGGAGAGGCCGAAAGGTTGAAGTTGAAGGTCGAGGCAGACTCGAGCACAATAAAGGCAGTAAACTCAGCAGCCATACCGGTTCAGGGAGCGTCCAAGGGGGTCGACATGAAGGTTGGTGCTTGGAAAGGAATTACTGACTTTATGGTGGTAAAGATGGACGATTTCAGAGTTATCCTTGGAATGGAATTCTTGGATCGTGCCAAAGTTGCGATGGTGCCCTGCCTCGGAGTAGTTAGCATCAGTGACGAGAAGTCCCCTTGCGTGATCCCAGCCACCAGGACCAAGGAGACTTGCTCAAGCACATTATCGGCTCTACAACTGAATAAAGGAGTTCAGAAGGGAGAACCAACTGTTGGAGCAGCCATCATGGGGGAAAGAAAAGAACGGGACGGGGTTGTTCCGTTGGAGCTGCAAAAGGCTTTGCAAGAGTACCAGGAAGTGATGCCAACCGAGTTGCCCAAGAAACTACCACCTAAGAGGGAGGTGGATCATCAGATCGAGTTGGAACCTGGAGCAAAGCCGCCCACCATGGCCTCATCTGGCCATAGTCCATTGGAGTTGGCCACAGGCCAACAACCTCCAATGCCACACACATTAGCTGGAGGATATAGAGGAGGGCGAATTTATAAGGAATATCTTGTCTGATGGAAGGATCAACCAGACAGTGAAGCCAGTTGGGAACATGAAGACTTACTTTGGCAACACAAAGATCTCATCGACAAGTACAACGCGACGAGGACGTCTGCGAATTCGGGTGGGGGAGAATGTCACAAGTGTGCACCACATAGCTCAACAAATGGCTAACTCACCCTTGTGCACCATCATGGCTAGCCCATTTGGCTAATTGGCTAGCCTCCATTCTAGAAACTTCTCTATTTTGTCTTTTTCTTAGAATACTCTAGAATGGTGTAGATATTTGTGGATAAGAGTAGAATAATCTAGAAGTAGATCTTAGCCATACACTTGTATAGATCTTAGATAAATCTCTAGAACATTCTTGGCTCCCAACTAGTATAAATAGGGATACCATTCTCATTTGTAATCATCCAACAATCCAAGTTTGGGAGAGCAATACAAGCATACAACTTCCATTCAACATTCATCTTTCTTCTTGAGTGTTCTTAAGTTGTTCTTGAGTTTCTTGTGAGTTTGATCTTGAGTAGTCACTTGAAGTTGTATTAAACTTCATTGGGAAGGCTTACTTATCTAGTAACGGAATTCTAGACAAGTGCCGCACGGAAGAAAGTCGAGGCGAAGGACTGACCCCTTGACATCACGCTTCATCTGCTGCAGCAATAAATACTCTTCTAACGCACCAATTTCCTTTTTAAAAATCAAATTCATAAATAACTAACGTCCGTCGATACCCATACACACATCGGTAATATCACATAAACGGAAGTTACTAAATCAAACCCAATGTTAACTAAAGTCATATCATTGAAATATCATTATCTACGGGTATTCATGCCAAGAAAGTAAAATCAAGTGGGTTAAATGTCAGCTTGAGACGCGAGAAGTGAAAGGAATTTATACTTTCCACCAGTGCTCTAACAGAGCCTGAACAAGTTTTTGATCACCATGCGGTGACTTCATAACTTTTTGATAAAGTTTTACATATCTTGTAATCCACTTCTAAAAGTAATGTCTTTAGGCTCTTTATCATCAATATAACTGGATAATGTTTTGTTTCCTTGTATGAGACTATGACTTATGTCGTTCCTGACATTCTGTATTACACATACATAAATTTAATTAATAATATGTACAAACGAAAAACGTTAACAATCAATAGATGTCAAAATAATATAACTTAAAAAATTTAATTTAATAAAAACTTATAACAAATTCATGTTTTGCATGTTAAAAAGAAATGATCAAACAAATTTACCCTATATCTATAAAAGAATTGGAATATAAATTTTACCCGTATGAATAGATTTATCCTTTCCTTTCTTCTCTTTTCTTTCTATTTACTATTCAATCTATATCTCTTGATGTATCTTCTCCTGTTGCTACTTCTTCTACTACCGGTATTTTATCTCCTACTATATTAATTCATCTTTTTTTAAAATGTAATGCTTTGTTTCTCCTCCTGCTACTTCTTCTCCTACTATACTACGAAGTATTTTTTTTTTTTAAAAAAGTTATGTTTTCTACTCTTACTACTTCTTCTGCCATTTCTTCTGTTTTCAAATGTGATAGTTCTCCTCCTCCTCTTCTCTTATTTACACTACAACAATCCTAGTAATACTAATAATTACAAGTCAATAAAACAAAATCGTCAATTACAATATTAATAATTACAAATTAATAAAAAAAACTATAAATTTAATTATTTTAAATCATTATTAAAAATACTAATAAAAATAAACCATAAAAATTCATATTTTTCAAAAATTCGTCAGTACCAATACTAATAAAAATAAATCATAAAACTCTAAATTTTTTATTTTAAATCGTTATTAACAATATTAACAAAAACAAATCATAAAACTCCAAAAAATTTATTCAAATTCCTTCACCAATACTACTAGAACAAAATCATAAAAATCTAAATTTTTATATTAAATTGTTATTAATAATACTAATAAAAACAAACCTTAAAAATCTGCTTTTTTCAAAAAATCGTCAATACCAATACTAATAAAAATAAATCATAAAATTCTAATTTTTTTATTTTAAATCGTTATTAACAATAATAATAAAAACAAATCATAAACTCCAAAATTTTGATTCAAATTCCTTTACCAATACTACAAAAAAAAATCATAAAAATATAATTTTTTATTTAAATCGTTATTAACAATACTAATAAAAATAAACCATAGATATTCGAATTTTTCAAAAATTCGTAAATACGAATACTAATAAAAATAAATCATAAAACTCTAAATTTCTTATTTTAAATCGTTATTAACAATACTAATAAAAATAAATCATAAAACTCCAAAATTTTAATTCAAATTCCTTTACCAATACTAATTAAAACAAAATCATAAATATCTAATTTTTTATTTTAAACCGTTATTAACAATACTAATAAAAACAAATCATAAAAAGACCAGATTTAGTCAGCTACAATGTATATTATGGACTAAACCCCACATTTGATCGTCCCGTTGTGGCTCTCATTTTCGGACCAAGACCAATTTTACTCTTTAGTCCGTGATATACTCGTCCCATTGTAGACGCTCTTAGACTCTAATTATGTATTACTATTACGGATTTAAAACCAATAATTAATAAAGAAAATTATATTCCAAATACACAAAGCGACAAAAGCCCGCGCTCATCTTTTTTCCACCATTGTCCGCTTCACTCACTGTCTGGGAGTATTCTCTTAGGACAACTGCAGCGGTCGACCATACCAAAGAGTAAAGACCATTTTTACTCTTTGGTCGGTGAAAGTGAGGCGCAACGGGCGATCATATATATGATTTAGTCGAGATTTTGAACAGTATCCGAGCATACTTGGTCCACCAACCGGACCAAACCTAAATTTAGTCGGACGCTCTTCTAGCACATCGTTAACCTTAAACGTTTTTGTAGGAGAACATTTCTAAACATGAACTTCGTTGCAGAATGACGTCTAGTGAAACGTTCACTCATAAAAGCGTGTGCTCTAACGCTGTATGAAAAGAGCGTGTGACTAAAACGTCCCCTTGAAGCAGCGCCAGATTAACATACGCTATGTTAAGAAGACGTTTTGCAATAATGGTGATCACGCTCCCCTATATGAGCGTCGGCAGGGTAAACATTCAAGTGGATGAGCGTTTATCCTCAAGTAGTTTAGGAACCAGCACTAGAAGCTCTTCTAGGTGAGCGTTTAGGGCACTAGAAGCTCTGCTAGGTGAGCGTTTAGGCAAGATCCACTAGAAGCTCCACTAGGTGAGCATTTGTTACCGTAGCGTCAACGTTCCTTTACAAGGGCATCTGATCCTTAGGGTTCAAAACTCTTATCTAGTTGAACGTCAAACAGCAAACGTCTTCCTACACAGACGTCTCTGTAATCTAACGTTATTTTAATGCAGCGTTCGTTAACAAACGCCTCTTTAGATAAGCGTAAGATCATATTTAGGGTTCAAACCGCAGTGTTTTTTTTTAAGAGCAAACACATTTGGTATTTACTCTTTGGTATGGTCCAACTGCTGCAGTTGCCCTTAAAACGTACACAAGTGGAGAGAGAGAGTGAGGCGCCTCGGGTACTGAGCTGTTAAAAAAGACTAGACTAGAGAAAGAAAATGGAATGAGTTGTTTCATTTCAAAACCCTAGGGTTTGTTGTTTTCAACTCAAGCTCTTAGTTTTAGTAACACTCTGGTACTCATGCTCTAACCATTTGAGTAACAACAAAAAACCCTTTGGAGACATCAAAATGTTAATATTTTTCTCTTTTGATTTTCTTGTTTTTGTTTTGTTTTGTTTTGTTTTCAAGAACTATGTTTGTTTTTGAGTTCAAAATGAAATGTGAACCTAAAATTGGGTTAAAATGAACTAGATTTTTTTTTGATTCATGAGAGCTACTGTATTAATGGTTCTTAGTTGAAGGATTTTGGGAAAAGAAGTTTCTTTTTTTCTTCTGGGAAAGGTGTTTTCTACAGGATGATAATGTTAATTTTTTTCTTTTTTGTTGTTGAACATTTTGTAAGCTTAAAACCTTCAGATTTTCAGTATTTTAATGGAGCTTCTGATGATACTTGTTTGCTTCTTCTTTTTTTGCTGGTAGTGAGAGTTTTATTTTTTAATATTTTACTGATTCTGAGTTTTTCTGTTTCAGATTGGTGGAGAGCTTTCTCCTTGTGTTGTTGAACAGGTAATACTAAGTTTTTTTGTAGCTACGATTTGTTAGCAGTACATTTTGATGAAATCATTTGAAAAAAATGAAGTCTCTGTTGATTTCTGAGCGAACTTGATTGATTAGTCACTTGAATCGATCAGTTTATGTCTTTATTATGAAATTTAAGGTTCAGTATTTTAGATAGCAGATATCTTTTCTTTCTAATCAAAATGGAGATATCAGATGATGTTCTTTCCTAATGCTGATATGTTTGCAACATTTACGAGAATACCCTTTGTTAAGAAGCAGTTTTTTTCTTTTTTGTCCCATTTAACTTTTTTTCTATTTGCTTTTTTTTCTCTCCATTTTTTCCCCCTCTCTTGTTTGATTTCAAGTGGCTGTATTGGAAGTTGTATTGATTTCAAGATAGATAGTGCAATAAAGATTTCAATTCTTCTATCTTTAGATCTTTCATCAGCGTTTATTTTGTTCAACTAGATAACTCTATCAGCACTGTCTAAGCTTGTGATTCTTCTGAACATTGCAAGTATTGAAGGTCAGAGACCCTTAAAAAGATATACTTAGCATTTGCTCTAGGAAGGTAAATATGCAGACACCCAAAGCAAGGTAACATCAACATCTTCTTCTTGCTAACTTTTGCAATTTTACTTCTGTTTCTGGCTTGCAGTATTTGTGGTATCTGCCTGTTCTAATTTAATGCTTACATTCTGTATTTATTGAAGTTGGTGAAGATTCTGAAGTTTGAAATGACTGGTTTACTACCCTTGTCTGTGTAATGTTAGATTTTTCCAGCATTACCTATGTGGGGTCTTCAGTCCTTGGTTATCTTACTGACCTACTTTGGGTTATTTCTGCTAATTTTGGCAGAAATTATTATCTGTAATTTTTGTTTTTCATTCTGATTGTTTAACCCTTTTTTTTTCTAGACTTTGAAGTAGTATCTGTTCTTATCAGTTAAGTATCTGATATTTTTGATTGGAAAAAATTGGGTAGAATTTTAGTTCTAGAGTTAGATCATTTCTTTTGCAAATAATCTGGTGGCACAAAGAGGTCTGACAGGACTAGGGAATTTGCAAACTATTTTGTTAATTCAAGACTATTTTCAGGATTGTCGAATATTCAAGATGCAAATAACTGTAATTTATGTTATCGACGCTTCTAAAGAAGATTAGGATTGCCTCTAGCTTTTGCTTTCATGTGACATGTCTAAAACTCCTATACCTAGCAGTTGAAGTGTTAAGCCATGCTTTTGGCTGGTGTGAACAACTACTGCTATTGTGCAATTTGTGCTGTTTGCTTTTGACTGATAAGCACTTCTCAATTCTCTGCCTATGCACTTAGGGATGTGTCATTTACTATATTCATATCTTATTATTTTAAACCTGGTTGCTAATTCACTTATTTTGAGAGCAGAAGTGGATCATCGGAAGTTCCTCAGAGACCATCACCGGCGACACCTCAAACTGCACGCCAACTGAAAGTAACTGGTTCTGAATCTGATTCCGCCTCTCCACATCCCACAATCAGGACTCCAAACAGAAGTCCTAAAGTCATGGATCGTAGATCACCTAGAAGCCCAGTGACCGAGGTATATGGCTAAACCCCGACTTTACCTGTCTCCAAGCAAACTTACTTATATACCAAGCATCCATCTCACAATGGTGTTATTTCTGGAGTTTTTCCTACTTTCCCATTATTATATACGTCGTCTTTTTTTCTTTTTTCATTTTTCCCCAAATGCTCTACATTTAATGCTCCATTTCAATTTAAAGATTCAAAGTTACATACTTACATAACAGTCATCCATCTCGCAATGTTATTCTGGGAGGATTTTCATAATCACACGGCCATGTTTTCTTTTCTTTTCTAAGCTCCAGAAAAAGCGCCCTAGCAAAATTTCTGGATTGGAATCTCATCTTGCCAAACTTCAAGAGGACTTGAAAGCAGCGAAAGATCAATTGGGTTCCTCGGAGTCTTGCAAGAATCTTGCTCAGCAAGAGGCTGAAGAAGCCAAGAAGCAGCTCCTGGCATTGAATGCTAAGCTTGAAGAATCACAGCGCCAGCTTCTTGAGAAGTCTGTTTCATTGGAAACTCGCCTTGAAGAGCTCCAGAAGGTGTCCGAAGAACATGACCAGACCTTGCAGTCGGAGCTTGAGGATGTACAAAAGCAGCATTCCATGGATTCAGCTACTTTAGCTTCTGCCTTGAATGAAGTTGAAAGGTTCAAAGTCCAGCTTGATATGACAATTGAGTCTGAAGCTACAGAGACCAAGTATGTAGAAATAACCAAAGCTGAGATATTGAGTTTGAAATCTGAGCTGGCGGAAACACTTAAGCTTGTAGAGAATTTAAATATTCAGCTCAGAGACTGCAAAGAATCAGAGGCTAAAGCCCAAGAATTGGTTGATGAAACTCTGGTGCAGTTTCAAACAGTGAAGGAAACCGCAGAGATACTACGGTCTGAGGGTTTAGAGAAAATGGAGGCTTACAATTCTTTATCCTCAGAGTTAGACAAGTCAAAGGTGAAAATAGATTTACTTGAAGAAGTGGTTAGCAAACTTCAGCTTGACCTGGCTAATGCAAACCAGAAGAATCATTCTGGTGATAATGAAAACAATTGGACGATTCCAGATGGAAAGATAGGAGAGGCAGATCAACTCGAGAAGGAACTTAAATCTAAGAAGCTTCAGGTGGAACAGTTAGCGTCTACAATAGAAGCAAATGAGTTGAAGTACCACGAAGAGCAGATTCTGAGCACAACAGAAATCAATAATGCATATGAACTGGTTGATCATATCAAATCTGAGGCGAGCCTTAGAGAAGATGAATTGGAGGCTGAGATAAAGAAAACCAGAGCATGTATTGGGGAGTTGAAGGCTGCGTTGATGGACAAGGAAACAGCACTGCAGAGTATTTTGGAGGAAAATGAGCTTCTGAACATGAAAATTGTGAAGAACCAGTCAAGTGATATTCAGTCTGAACTGGAGTCTGAGCTCAAGAGGTCAAAGGAGGATTTCACAGATTTGAAAGCATGGTTAATGGACAAAGAGACAGAGTTCCAGAGCATATTGGAGGAGAACAAAAACCTTAAATCTGAAGTAAAGAAAAAGGAATTGGAGAATGGAAAAGGGAATGATGAAACCATTGCCAAGGCAGAAGCAGCAAGAGCCGCTGAGCTGGAGGCTATGAAGAAATTAGGGTATGTGAAGCAGGAGGCGGATGAGAGTAGCCGTAGGGCAGCAAGAGTGGCTGAACAACTTGATGCGGCACAGGCATCAAATGCAGAGTTGGAGGCAGAGATGAGAAGGCTTAAAGTTCAGTCAGATCAGTGGAGGAAGGCAGCTGAGGCTGCAACCGCTGTTTTATCTACAGGGAATAATGGAAGGTTCATGGAAAGATCAGGATCTATGGATAGTAACTACCATCCTGTTACCGGGAAGCTGAGTTCTCCTTACTCTGACTTGGATGATGACTCGCCTAAGAAAAAGAATACCAACGTGTTGAAGAAGATTGGGATTTTGTGGAAGAAGCAAAAGTAGTGAATTGGGTCGGTATCATTTGGTCTTCTTGAAAATGTTGCTATTTTTAACCTAGTTTATTTCTCACTTGTATTCAGTTTATATATATTTGAAGTCAGGTTGCACGTGAATATTAGGTAGGTTTTACACTCTAGAGATCGCTTTATAAAATGTTGATACCCCCAATGCCTTTCAGATCTGGAGATTGCTTTTCACACCCAATGTAATAGCTTCGTAATAGTTTAATAAATCTCATGCCTCAAAAAAATAATTAGGTAGGTTCTAGAATTGTATGTGTTGCGCAACATTTTAAATGTGTACCTTTTGCGATCTTCTTACCAGTCTGCAGTCCTTATTGGTTGATATCTTATGTTCTTATAAGTTTCTTCTGATCATATTGGCAAAAATATAAAGAAACAGGAAATGTCATGTTGATTAACCGTGTCACAGTAGCAATAGTCGTTTCAATTACTCTAACTCTGCAAGGTAGGCACTCTAAAAAAAACTAAAGCAGAACCCAGAGAAGAAGAAATGCACAAACGGGTGGAAAACTTACCGGACGAATCCCACCCCCTGGTCATTCCTATTTTATCTCATCTTATCTTGTACATGGTAATAATTGGCCATACCCATAACACGCTGGGTTACACTCAAATCTCATGAACTTGGGACACTCCTTATCATATGCATGTATATAAGCCTTCCAATATTGCACATCATATGGATGGATTCATTTCCTTGTACTGCTACACAACTAATTAAAGAAGCAATGAAATAAAGGATAAATATGCCAAGGGAGGAAAAATAGCATTTATGATATTGCTGATAAAGTTATAGCACGGTATATAATATACCAGCAATCAAATGCATTTATTAATGATCAAATGGTGGTCAAATTCATAGCATCAAACAATGAAGTAGTTAATACTGCTAAAAATAGGCTTATGTGGCGTTGGGTGCAGAGTCCGGCGCAACTGCATTAACTGTGGATGGAGGCTTGCGTTTGATACAGGGTCTCACACAGGCACTGGCCCCATTGATCTCAAGCCAAACCGATTCTTTACCATTGAGTACGAGATCAATGGTGGACTCGCTACGGAAAACTATCTGACCAAAGAGTCGATTCTGGATTTGGGGTACACTGTGCAACCTCACTAACTCCACAGAATCAGCACCAAATTTCCCGCACAAATAATAAGCACTCAGGAAAGATTAGTTTCTGATGGAAAAAGTGATGCAACAATCAGTAAGACGTGTTAGAATTACAAGGAGTAATTGCATACAAATTGAAGAAATCTTGGAGACCATCTTCACTAAGAATAAAATACCCCCTAGAAAACTAACAAGGATTGACCGCTCAGCTTCAGATTCATGGGTGCTATTTTTGAGAGCAAATTGTTCAACACGGTAGACCTCTACGGTTTGAAAGAATTGAAATGACATCTTCACAAGGTACTGAATGTAGCAGAATAGAGGAAGTGTTTGTGATTCTTAATACTGAAAATTATCTTCACTTTTATAGGGTGCCTGTTGTTAGGTGGCTTTTTACGGTGTACAACAGAGCATCACATCTGTGAAGAGTCATAATTTGTTTGCAGAATAGGAAATAGATGAACAAATGATAGTGAGGGTATGTTTTCCAAAATGTGTAATAAAATTTTGGTTCATAATTGAGCATTTCTATAATAAAAGGCTTTAATTTGTACCTGGAAGTTTAATTAGCTTGCTATCTTTAGATTATGCCTGGCAGCCTGGCGCAACTACACCGATTCATTCATGGATTGCCTGGATTTTATGTATGGCATCTGCAAAGCTTTTGGAGCACATTAAAAGTTGAAGGTTGAGTTTGTGCTTATAAGGCTCTCGTCTTGTAAAATCATTGCTAGTTGAACAGACAATTAAAATTTGTTAAATGCCTCCTACAACTTAACTTCCACCAGTTAACACGGGGGATTGGAGAAGTGATGAATTTGAGGATTTTTATCAAATCTAGTTGCCACGATATGTATCCATTAGTCGCGTTGCAGACTACTTCAGATACTAAGTATTTGCACTTTCCAATACCAACCATGTCGATGGACACCTACTTGTAACTCATCTCCATACTACATTGTGTCACAGTCCAAATCCTGAGAACTGCGCTTGTCTATAAACTCTTCAATCCATATACTCTGAATCAATTTATACTCACCACCCATTTGCAAATCCTATCAAATGCTTGAAGGTATCCTGATTGAAACAGAATCAGAATGAGGTACCTTTATCATTTGGTACGAGGATGTATGTTTATTAACTTTCATTTTGTACAATTCTCATATATCTATCAGCTGTTATTAATCACTTGGTATGAGGTTGTTCATTTATTGTTTGTTTAGTACGATCTCGTATTCTGTACAATTATCATTTTCATCTAGTCGTGCAGTTATCGGTGTACGAGGTCAAACATCAATCATTGCAGCACACTTATCTATTAGCATTTGTTATGGGTTCTGCTATGTTTCATTAGGGCCATGATATTTTGCAATGTATATATCAGCTTGGAACCATATTAGATTCTCTTCCTGAGCAGGATGCCTGTTTTGTTATGATACTTCGGGTACTAATTCTTTCGCGAAACCTTGCAACTAAACAATTAATAAAAGATCCATATGAAAGCGCATATAAGAACGCAAGCAATTATTAACGCAACCAATTATTATCAATGATTCATATGAAAGACCCTGCAGTACAATCAATATCATCGGACATGCCTGAAAGTTGCTGGTTTACGCAATGCATACTGTAATCCTATTTAAGTACTTTCCGGTCTCCAGTGCTGCTTGCTTTCAAATCACGGGACCGGTCTATACCACCACCTTGCTCATCTCTGTCAACAAAAATCCGAGCCCAAACATGCTTTCCATTAATAATGAATCTAGCTTTTGTTTCTCCTCCAAGAATTTTCCCTACTGTAGTTGGAGAAATGAAAACGATTCGAGCCCATAATGATTGTTCTTCAAGACGAACTGGCTGCATATTGAGTTTCTCTATACAATTCTTACCATAGCGGCTGTAACAATGAATTTTTATATAATTAGATAGTTAATAGCTCATACGATTCAAACGGAATTAACTAGATCAACTATACCTGATAAGGAATCTTCGAAGTTCTGGTTCCTTAACACGATATCCGTGTGAGAAAGTAAAAAACATTGTACGTTTGTTCCTTGGAGTAAATGTTTTCTCTTCTTTTGTTTCTTGTTTCTTTTGTTTTTTTTCTTTTGTTACGTTTTTGTCGTCCAAATTAAGCATTGACAATTCAATTCGTGAAGGACTCCATGGCTTTGCTAGCGGGTTCAGATCCGACAACTGCCTAGATGATTCATTACCAATTTCTGATAAAACTGATGATGAAGATTCAATGTTAAAAGAAACACTTTGCGGAACATGATGACCCTGAACAAGCACTCCCAAATGCCCTATGACCTGTGACAGACTAGGAATTGGAGGTGCTATCCCACCAATGACCGGGGCTGCAGGTAAAAGAGGGCGTATTCCAACATCAGCAGTATTGGTACCAAAAGTTGGACTTGGAAGCGAAGGACGAAATTTTGGAACCCCAACAAAACAAGATCTGGTTTCTTGCATCATTTCTGGTGCTTCCCCAGCATAGCTAGGTCGTGTAACTTGCAGCATGCCTGGTACTCCAACAGAACCAGGTCTTACTTGTTGCACCATACTTGGTACCCCAATAAAGCCAGGTTTTGCTTCTTGCGCCAAACGTGGTGCCCCAACAAAGCCAAATCTTGCTTCTTGCTGCATTCCAGCAGGTACCCCAAAAAAACTAGATCTTGCTTCTTGTTCCATTCCAGCAGGTACCCCAAAAAAACTAGATCTTGCTTGTAGCTCTGCACTACCATTGGCAGTACTGGATTGACTTTCAGTGGGTCTAGGATTTGATTGAGAGTTACGTTGTTTCTCAACTGCGAGGAGCAAGATATCATCAAAAGTCCTAAAAAGAACTTCTGTGACAGTGTTAACGACCCTTTGAAATGCTCGTTTGTGGTTTTCGAATATTACCATTGCAGATATGTGTTTGTTATCCATGAGATAGTTAGTCACTGGCATATCAGTAACAACAGTAGCCAGAGGAGGTGGTAGAGTTACCGAACTAAGAAAACCAAAACAATATTCAGCTTCTTCAGTTATCCTATTGACAACATCATCACGCAAATTCTCCATTTTTGCAATAAGATTGGGATATCCAATCTCTTCGAAGTAAAGCCATAAAGCAATAACTTGCATACATACCAACAGATCTCTTCCCATATCGATAACTAATCGTTTGTATAGCCTCCTATCCATACCATGGAAAGCTTTGAGATCAGCAAGTGATGTCGAGGAATCCATAATAGTGGTAAGAATAAACTGGGTAGAAAATGGAAATGGGTGTTGAGTTTTTTCCTCATCTTTAGTTTTATAGAAATAAATTAAATGGTGTCCTATTACAGATGAATTTTGGTCATCAAATGAAATGAATTTGATAAGAGGTGTAATTAATCCAGAATTAAATGAAAGAAATCTGATTCATTGCTTCTTTAGATTCTTTTTTCTTTGTAATTAAAGTTGGCGGGTATTTCCATTTATATATCGATAATCATATACCAAGACCCAATAATTCCGAAATTACCCTTAGTTACTGGGCCTCTGCTTACGTATTCCGGAGAAGGTTATTTTTAGGCATAATCAAAACTTATTGGATATATAAAATGATAATCCTATCTAGGGTGGGTTTATAAAGGGTGTTAAATGGGTAATTGAATTACTTAGATACCTTTAAAAAGTTTAAATTACAAAATCCTATACTAATTTTAAAACCTAAATATAATCTAAATCAAAAATCAAAAATTAAAACTGTTTCATAATTTCTTTTTTGTCTTTTTCTTTAGTCGAATTTCTCTCCCAAAACCGTCGATTTTAATTTTCATCATTGCCAATTAATCATGGATTACACATAACTACACAACTATGAAATGATTCGTACGAATGTTCCTTTCAGTGGTAGGGGTTCTAATCCGCGAATTGAAGAAGAAGAAGAAAGAGGAGGAGGAGGAAGAAGAGGAGGAGGAGCGCGAATTATATTAAGTGAAGTTGGAGAAGGAGGAGATCGAGAACCAAATCTTAACATGTACATTAAAAGGTATTTCCCACAAACCCGTTTCTTATTTCCTTGCATTTGATTGAGAAATTGAGTTAAAATCGAAAAAAAAAAGGTTTTGGGTAGTTACAGACTAAAGTTAGGTTGATAATGGAAAAAAATTATCAGCAGAACTGCTCATAGTTTTTCATTTTGAAGGTGCTGATGAACAACTCGGGTGAAAATTTGTTTCACTTATCAGCCGAAATTTAGTGTGAATAGTTCAAAAATCTCACAAGTAGTGAAGTCGGTTGATAATGGTTTTTAAAGCATAAGACGAAATTTTCTTTGTTGCTAGCATTACACTTGAGTAGTGATAATGGTTATTTGAACATTAGCCGAAATTTTCTCTGTTGCTAGCATTACCCCAAATGGTGAAGTTCGGCTGACAATGATTTTTTAAACACTAGCCAATCTTTTCTCAGTTACATAAGTAGTGAAGTTCGACTGATAATTGTTATTGCTGGATAACCGAAGTTTTTGATGTTGCTAGCATTACACATAAGTAGTGAAGTTTGGATGACAATTGTTATTTCGGGATAAACGAACTTTCGATTTTGCTAGAATTTTGAGTCAAACTTATATTTTTAGGGGAAATCTTTTATGATTTTTAGCCAAATATATTTTGTTTGAAGTATTATTTAAATATTCTACTTTGTGTTAGGAACAGAGGTAAAGTTAAAAGGTGGAACATGGAAGTAACTCCTTTTATTTCTAAAATTTCTGATCCTCGAGGAGGCTGCCCTAAAAAACTGGGAGCCGGTAACAGGGGAATTTCAAAGATGGCCCTTCAGGTTCGTTTGTAATTCGTGAACCACGGTTAGAGATACAAAGAGAAGAAGAGTTGGAGGAAAAAGAAGAAGATGAATAAGAATAAGGAGGAAGAATAGGAGGAAGAAAAGGAGGAGGAGGAGATGATGATGATGGTGGTGATGATGAAGACGAAGAGGATGATAATAAAGAAGAAGAACAATAAGAACCACAACAACAAAAACAACAAGTAAAAAAAAGAATCTTGATACACCCTGGAATAGAGGGCGTCACATTCCGAGTAATGATAATATAATACCTCCTCGGGGGGGGGAGGGGGAACCAACCCCATGGTCTTCAGAAAGATAAAGGAAATGTCTTGATTGGTTATAAAGTCTTTTGGGGAAAAATAATCCATAAGACTCCTGATCACAAGGATGCGACCAGAGTATTGAGACATTGAAGGGCTTCACATTATGATTTGTTTGTAGAGGTTCCTGAGGTGGTGGATTTAATGCAAGCATCTGGTTTATGGTCGACAATTCAGTACCCACAAAAGGAATGTGATTCAGTGACAACCTCTGTATTTTGTAAAAGATGTTTTCCAAAGACTTACATATTTCATCTCCCATTCGAAAAGAAAAATCACTTCTGATGATGCGAAGAAGATTACAGATCTTTAAGTTACCGGGGAAAGCGTCGACGTTGATTTTCATAAAATAAAATGGGAAAAGTTGATTAAATTGGCCACATAAACTCTTGGTTGGAGTGAATCCAAGACCAAATTGGAGTTTTATCGTGCCTGTAAAGAGGTGGATAGTGTGAATCATCATGACTCGGAAAAAAACCAAAGAAGTTGAAAAAGATCAAGTTGACCAATTTGAAAAGTTGTTTTAAGAAGAAAAAGGAGAAAGTTGAAAAAAGGTACTCGGTGATGTACGAGGAAAAAGTCAAGCAAATTGCAATTGCGTATTTGTTGTATACTCTTGGCGGAGATATATTTCCCGACCTTACTGGAAATAAGGTCAATGCTCAATATCTCTGATTGTTAAGGGATATTAAAACCCTTACCAAGTTCTCTTGGGGAACCATTGCCCTTTCTTACATACTCGATAATCTTGTGATCGCCTCTAGGTTAACAAGTACAAACATTGGAGGCAACTCCAGTCTTCTTCAGGTAACTCTCGACAATATAAAAGTTATATGTTGTACATTTATTTTGTTGGAACCAAAAATTGGCATATTTTTTGTAGCATTAATGCTAGGTTCAGTTAATATAGGAAATTCAATTTTAGCTGAACAATATCTTGGAGACAAAATTTGTCAGGTTCGGTTGATAAACGTTTTTTCATTGTAAGCCGAACATGACATGTTTCATAGTGTAGTATAAAATTTGTCAGGTTCAATCCATAATATTATTAACTGAACATTTTAGTGTGACTTCATTCCTTTGTGAACTCATCATTCCAGTAATAATTTGAGTTTTTTATATTATTGATGTAGGTTTCGGTATATGACCATTTCCCGGAATTGAAATTGGCGACACAAGTAGATAATTGGTTTGATACATTGCCTACTACGGCCAAATACGAGTTCAAGAACACCAAGAAGCATCGTAAAGATGAGGTTTCGATAATTTTGAGAAAGAAATTTGACTCTTTGGATGGCCATGACGTCGTATTGACCCATAAAAATGATTATGAAGAAGATGAAGTTGTTGAAGATGCAAATATGCCAGTGGGGATGTACTATAGACCATTTTTTTTTATCCTGGTGGATTTGTAGTATGTGATCCTCGTCAAGTACTTCGTCAATTAGGATCCATCCAAACGGTCCCGGTGGGTAATGATAAGATGGTGGCAAAGGGTTCTAAGGTAACTAAGAGCACCACTTCTTCATGGATTCCCAAATATGACCCCGAACCTAATCTTGAGCATTGGAAAAACTTGGAAGCCAACAAATTAAGTATGGTTGTCTTGGAACCTTTGCATGCCGATCCTCGTGAAGTTGATCCGGGTTACATGGATTGGTAAAAGCAAATTTTCCATCCCCTAATCATTGATAAAAAAGTCAAGCACGTGTAGAGGGTAAAAATTCAAAGCAAAAGGAAGTGGAAACGAAGACGAAGAAGAAGTTCAAGACCATTGTCCAAGACATTTCAAATGCATTTGAGATTATGGTAAGGGATGTCTTCAATTTATATGCTTTAATTTGTTACAAAATATGAAAGTATATTGTTACCTATTTTTGGGTAAGAAGATGTTGAAAACCATGAAGAAGAAACTTAATTGTAAAATATCTATGACAGTGGAAGGGCAAAAATATTTATACAACAAGTGGGGTTGAATCATCAAAAAATATAAGGGACCAGGGTACCTGACATAAAGGTTGGCGATTAAGAGTCCCCGCCAACAAGGAGAAGGTACAAGCCGAGGTGGTAGTAGCGTCCCAATCGTTGATGAATCCAATATTGAGGATGAGCGTCAAGGTGCCAAAAGAGGTCGTGGAACTGGTCGTGGAAGTGATTTTGGTCGTGGTCGTAAAAAAATGTACATGTTCTTTTAACATACTCACTTTGCAACATCTTATCTATCTTAAGATTCTTAGACATGTTAAGTTTACTTTGCTTCGGTTTCCAACAACTTTGATATGCTGGTTGAATTTTATGAATGAAAGAGTTGTTTCTTAAACTAACAGAATAAAGTTCGGCTTGTAAAAATTTTCAACCAATTAGCCGAATATATCAATTTGTAAAAACAACCTGTAATTTTGTCAGGTTCGGATGATATGAACATTGAATTACTAGTGGAACCTGCCAAAAATTCTAGGTACCTTCGATATTAGTCAGGTTCGGCTAGTCATGTAAATCAGAATATCAGTCGAACCTCTGTCTGATGAAAGTACAAATCCCAAACGACAAGTTTTCCAAAAAATAGATATGTTGGGGCATCTTTATATATAATTTTGGAACTCTCTAACTCATTTCACACCAATTATTCAAGTCCCAACTTAGTCTTTTTCCTCCGATACTCAATTTATTTTACATTTATAATAACAAATTGAACCATTCACCGTAGATGATGAAGTAATGTTTGTTAAAGCTTGCATTTCAGCTTACTGTGAAAGGCCTAATGAACATTATTCTATGTTTTGGAAGAGAGTCAAAAATAATTCCATTTCGATTTAGATGAGAACCCTAAACTCCGTAGATGGTTAGAGTTAGATGAAATATTTGATATTGTACAATATACGTTGTGAGACTATATTAAAATACCCTGTTTGGTTAAACGATATCATCGCAGAGCTACTTTTGAAGTGAACGTGGGTATTTCTACACGTTTATCTTGTGAATAGAGTCTTTTTGGTTTTGCATACTAACTTGTCAATTATTTTTATTTTAGAGAGCTATAGTTCAAAATCTTTGGGGAATACGACATGAAGGAACATTCGAGAACGAGGCATGGTATATATATCTAAAGACATATGCTTTGAGATTTATTAGGGAGCTATCCGCCGAGATTCTTTAGAGAGTTGTCCGTTGAGATTCATAAATTTAGCTATTAGCCGAACTTATTAGGTTTTTCATATTTTTTAAGAAAAAACTCTTTTTAAAAAAAACATAGACGTTATACACATCTACTCTATATATACCCAACTATTAATTCGTATTTCAATATCACATCTCCTGAAAAATGGCACTCCCTGATCCTAAGTTTACCAGATGAAGATTTATCTATTTGCACAAACTATGTAGTATACTATCCAAAGAAGAGTGAAGAACGACGACAAAATAGTTTAGTTAGTATGAGTTATTAGGTTAAAATTCATGAAATTTTATGCATCGGAACAGGTAATCCTCACAACTGGGATCATCCAACGTTGTTTTGTCGATTTCAAACTATAAAAAAACATGTTGAAGAATTTATAGCTTTAGTTCGGGTTGTCAATCGACATCGACTAAGGAGTGAAACCAATGCTAAGGTTATAGTGCAAACTCGAGAGGGTGGAAAGGAAAGAATTTCGAATACGAAGCTCATTACAACATCCTTAAGAAGTTTTTCATAACCCGTATATGATGTTAGAAAGTTGTTGTAATGATGTTTAATGGGATGTAATGAGATTTAACGGGATATAATGTGGGTTAATTATGTAATGGTAATTGTATGAATGAAAAAAATATATGATATCTTACTAACAAAGTTAAGTTCAACCGGAAATAAGAAGACCACTTTTCAGCCGAACATATAACTTACAAGAAATACAATCAAATGGATTGAGGTTCTGATTTTAATTCAAAACCAAATATTAGCCGAACCTTACAAATACCCTAGAATTTTTCATAATTTTCAGGTTCGACTAATAATAAATTGAATTATCAACCGAACCTATAATTTACAAGAAATACAATAAAATGGAATGAGTTTCGGCTTTTAATTCAAAACCAAATACTATCCGAACCTGGAAAAAAATGATATCTTACGTAACAAAGTTAAGTTCGACTGAAAATAAAAAAACCATTTCTCATCCGAACATATAACTTACAAGAAATACAATAAAATGGATTGAGGTTTAACATTTAATTCAAAACCAAATACTAGTTGAACCTATAACTTATAAGAAATACAATAAAATGGATTGAGGTTCGGCTTTTAGTTCAGAACCAAATACTAGATGAACATGACAAATGCCCTGGATTTTTTCCTAATTGTCAGTTTGGCTAATAATAAATTGAATTTCCGCACCTGGAAAAACTAGAAATTTTAAGATATTATTAGTCGTGTTCGGCTGAAAAGGATAAACCTTTTTTTAGCCGAACTTTCTTCTGTGTGTTTTATGTTAGTATTTGATATAGGTTCAAATGAAGATGCCGATTACATAATAGCCAAACCTACTACTTTCTATTCACTTTCTTGAAAAATTATGCGCCAACAAGAAACCAAATAGAAAACCACCAAATATTTCATTCATAGGGTGCATTTCGAATTTTCCAATAAAACCAAACAAGACAAAATATTACATTTCATAGCATTCATAATCTTATCACATATCCGCTTACCTTTTTTTCATCATCGTCACTTACTTCTTCCCCATCATCCGTACATAAATATATTTGTTGGCTCCCGAACGACATATGTATTAATTTCCAAAGGTCTATTTCCGTCGCACAGTTTGTACACCAACCCAACGAGTTATTTTGTTGGAATTTAGGCAAGGCATAACTACACAACGGAGGTAATTCGCAGCCGGGTTGTAGTTTGAGACTGACATAATGACATCTTTCAACATGCCCAATAACAAATCTTATATCATTTATATTATCAGGGCAAGATGTTGTTGGCGGTGCGAATGAAATATTCATACCATATGAGAGCAAATGAACCATGCAATGAAAATTATCCGCTATTAAGAACCTACAAATCGGAATCTGCATCCAATGTTCACTTGTGAGGACGATATCCCTATATAAACATCGTTCGAATTTAAAAAACTCTTCTAGCACCCGTTAGTCTCCTTTTTGCCCTCCTCTCATTATTTTCTTGTTGAAGTCATGGTTCCTGCGTAATGGTAACAACCTATGCCTTATATACTTGCATTGGTCCCCGTTGAACTCCGAATTGTTTGCTTCATTAAAATTTCCTAGTTGTTCCGCAATGACATGATAACAACAATACCCATCCCCTTCGACGTCATCCATGGTTATAATATGCTCACGAATAATTTAGGTTAGGTACTTTAAGTAGTTACATAAATCATATTGGTTGGTCGACAAAGGTTACTGAACTTATCTTTTTTAGGACCTTTTGTCTTACCCAATGCATATACAGTCTTTTTATCATTTTGCTTGGTATTTTCTATTTTTTGGAAATGATACATATTACCCTTGAGCTTGACGCCTCTTTCACTGTTTTGTTGCTCGGTTGTCTCCAAACCATTTTGCTTTATTGTTTCCGTTTGTTGAGAAGGATATATCTTAAACTTGAGTTTGACATCTTTTTGAGTATATTTTGGTGGGGACGAACACAAAGGACCATTTTCCTTGACTTGGTTACTTGGTTCTCCTTTATCCTTACTTAGCCGATAATATTTCCTTGAAACATTCGCTTCTTTTTTATTTTGCCTTCTCTATTTCCTTATTTTACTATTCGTACTTTGCATCGTGGTACTCAACGTCGGATGGATCCCTTTGGGTAGCAATTTCCTTGCGGCTTGTCTAGTCTTTTTTTGTGTAAGTTTGGTACTTGGCCTACCTTTCTGTATCTTTTTTTACGGTTCCAAAATATTTTCCTCGGTGAAAAGATAGAGAATTGGCCTCATGTTGTGGATTAGGATTTGTTTTTGAGCTTGGTAGATCCGTCAATATATCTCAACCAGTTTTTCTCATAACTTGCCACCCAAATCTCTTCATCATCTGCATCTTCGGTTGGGAGAGGGTCAAAACTTAATTGTTTCCAAAACGGATCATCATCCTCAAAAGTTATGATACCATCCTTGTACCCAGCAATACAGTAGCGACATGGAAGTCCCATAAATTCCTTCATTTTACAAACACACACTTCATATGGTTGACAATCCAATCTTCCGTCAATTTCACTTCAACCATTAATTTCTCCATGCATAAATGGGATACCCTGTAAGTTAATTCCCGGAGCCAAGAATCATCTTTATAATCTTTGTGTTTAAAGGTTATGTTTGAATCTCACTTTAATTCTTATGACACCACTTTTGAAATAGTCATCCATTGCGTGAAACACTGTGATAAACGTGTCAACACAATCAAAAATATTAATCTTCAATCGATCATGATCCGACTCTACCATACTTGTAGTTTGGTTATCAAAGTGTTTGTTTTGATTTGTATAGCATACACAAACCTTTCTTTATGAGGTTCCAACAATTCGTTACACAAATACATAATAACACTTGGGTATTCGATGCCCCATTGTGCAATAAGCATTTCAATATTTTTTTGGTACACTTCCTTAGTGATTGACCATGTCAAATCGTTGGAGAAACAAGCCCACAACCTTTCATTCGCTTCATATTCTTTTTTGACTTCCTCTATTTTTTTTTTCTTCCCCGACAGTTTAGAAATCTTTTCTAGGTCTTTCAACCTAAGTTGTTGAATTTTCGGTTGGAATTTTTTTTAACATTGTTCCATACATGAAACTTACAAAGAAAGTTTTGGGTGTTCAGAAGTACCTTCCTAATAGTATACATAAGTGTTTTCTCTTTGTTGATTACCATCACCTTATGAAGAACATCCTCTGGGAAGATTAAGTTTTATTGTTCTAACCCCATAATATAATTTTCTCTCTTCTCGTATTTCAAAAAACAAAGTCCACGATGAATGGTGCCTTGGTCGACATATGCCAAACTGTGTTTATCAACGACATCACATATTTATTGGTATTGTATGTGCAATCCATTATAAGAACTTGTGAAAAGCATAGAGCCAATTGGAATCATTCTGTATGGACCATAAAGATGTGTGTGACTTGTCCGAACTCATCCAATTTCTTTTGGACAGTGTAATTGTGCTTTACCGCCAACCAAATCAATTGTTACATCAACAACCTACCTTGCAAGTCATTTTTTCTCAAAATGTTTCTAGCGTTGTAGATAGTTTGTATAGTGGACTTCTTATTCCTGTCATCCTTCTTGAATTTCCCAAGGATCTTAATTGGTGCCATACGTGCTCGCAACGTTTTATATACTTCCACGTATTCTTTGGGTTTTAGCCTTGCGAATTTTGCATTTCCGTGAAGATCACGTGGACGTGAGTGGTTATGATGATATTTCATGTTTTTATTCATAGTCCAATGTTGTTCATGTTTGTTGAGGTTAAAAACGATCTTAATGGGGCAATTTGTTTTCTTCGTTTTAGTCTTATTCTTTCTCCCGGTTTTGTTATACACAGAATCCTTTTTAACCTTACTTACGCTTAGCACATTTCTCACACTAACCATTTCAAACCGGTCATCTCAGTTTTGTTATCCACAAACTAGCACACAATTTATTTTGATTTCATGTTCCTCAGCACAAGCCATTGCTTCAAGTTTAGTTTTGCATGTCTAAATGGATTGCAATATCAAATATAAAGTTAGTAAAGCTTTGTAATATACACCTATAAAATAAAGTCAAAGATCAATTGGTTATCTACCAAGTCATTCTAGAAGTGATCTTTAGTATCTTCATAAATAGTATCAATAGACGGAGGTTGATCGTCCATTGATATAGGTTCGACAAGGACGATCTACAAGTATATCACGAGGTTAGATGGCCAAAATATAAATTTCTTATGGGTTCGTCTGATTCGATATTTAACTTATAAGTCGAACCTTCATCTTCAAATAGTTCGGTTGGTACGAAAATGTAGTTCATCAACCGAACCTTTAACTTGTATTTTTTTCTCAAAACTAATTATCAGGTTCAACTGCTATCATAGTTATCCGAACATTTTACTGGAAGTCATCCATAAGAATGGTCAACTGGTTAAATGTCACCAAATATTAGCCGAACCTGTAACTTGTTTGTTGGCGCAAATTTTACAAATTACAAGTTCGACTAATAAGTAGTGTATTTCGAACTAGCCGAACTGTTCATCCGTGTAGAGGAAAGTGGGGGTTCACATATCCATATGTGAGCCAGACCTATCTCTGGTACGTCGAACTTTTTTGTAAAAATTCATTTTTTTTGAAGAATTCAACCAACAAAAAGAACATTAAACCTCATCTAGAAATATGCCTGAGTATTATTAGCATAAGGTTCCTCATCTATATATTCATCTTCGGGATTTGGCTCATAAAAATCTTCATCTTGAGCTTGAAGTGAGTTTGAGTTTGGGTAAAATCATTCTCATAATCCAAATAATCATCCATATCCGGATTTCCTCTATAATTGATGTATATTTTATGAGCATTACGAGATGAAGATTCGACTTCCTGACTTGCATCATACATTTCGATAAATAACCAAGTTTTTTCTTCAACTTCTCTTCAAAAACACAAGTTTTTTCCCTAACTGTCTCTCAAAATAACACTAATATTAACTTTAATAAAATCCCTATTAATAATTTATATTAACCACTAATAATTATTATTAACCACTAATAATTAACATTAATACTAATAAGTTAAAGAGCAATATTGTCATGGTGAAAAAACCGTTGATAAGAGATTTTTGGTATTACTAGTTAGTGACCCTATACTTTATTTAATATGCCAATAAGTTTTGGGTATGCCTCAAAATAGGCTCCATTCCGGACCTGAAGTCGGCAATATTTGGGCCGTTAATTTGAATGGGCTTCAAATGCAAGGCGGGGATAAATTAGTAGGCTCGTTGGGGCCATAATGGTTGGCTGTTTCTAAGGAGAAACCCTAATCTTTATACCAGTCGCGAGTTGTGACTACCACTATATCTTAGGTTTAGGGTTCTCATTGGGGAGTGTTGAGCGATTTCTTCATCTCCTGCTTTACTACTTTTGCTGTTGCAGCTGAGGTTCTTCTACTTGCAGTAATCATGGGGTATGATTCATTTTCTCTCTGTTGTAATCCTTTTTTAGCTTTTACATGAACATCTTATGAAGGTTATAGAGTTCATTGGTTAAGATCTAAATGTTGTTCTTAGATTTTCTTAGTTCCTTATAGGGTTTTTCTTTAATGCTGAACTTTTTGATTTGTAACTCTTGTTTGCTCGTAATATGGTTCAAAACCTTAAGATAGGCTTGTTTGTATGTGTTGAGTTTCTCATATGTAAATCTAATCTACATCCATGCGTAGTTTTATTGATAAAATCTGTGTACCCACACTTCAATTATGAAGTTCTTGCGGCAACTGATATGTCAAGTATTTATTTAGGATTACTATTCTCTTTTGGCTCTGATAAATTGGGTTAGTGATACTTGTTGATTGTTAACTGTTAGCCACAGGCTTTATTCTTCTAGTAGTTGCTTATTGGGTGTATTTATGAATAAATGTGGAATTTGAGGACTTGCTTTATGAATGGAATTACGTATGTGGAAGTCTTGACTTTTGGCGATGGGCATGGTAAGAATGCTTCTTATATTAGTATATAAGAAGGGATCCTGTGAATTCTAAGATGTCCGGTGGCTGAGATTTCTGTTGTTTACCAAGATGTGGAGTAGTTAAGCAATAATACTATCTCTAATTTTCTTTGAGATTGAGATACTTTAAATACTGGAAATGAAAATGCTTCGGAAGGATTGGTGTATTTGCTTATTGTGTATATTTGTCATGTCCTTAATAAGGCCTGCGTTATTCTTTATTGGCTTGGTTTGTTTGAATAAGTCTTTATTGGCTTGGTTTGTTTGAATAAGTCTTTATTGGCTTGGTTTGTATGAACGAGTCGTTAACCAGAAGAGTGTTTGTTATACAGTAAGACACGTGGAATGGGAGCTGGTCGCAAGCTCAAGTCTCACCGTAGAAGACAAAGATGGGCTGACAAGTCATACAAGAAGTCCCATCTTGGTAATGAATGGAAGAAGCCTTTTGCCGGTTCTTCCCATGCCAAGGGTATTGTTCTAGAAAAGATGTGAGTTTGCAATTTAAGTTTCAGATTCATGTTGCTCTTATTGTTTGTTGCTAATTGAATGCCAATTGATGCTTAACAATACCTTAAGAATGACTCACTTATTGTCACAGAGGTATTGAAGCTAAGCAGCCTAACTCTGCTATCCGTAAGTGTGCTCGTGTTCAGTTGATTAAGAACGGAAAGAAGATTGCTGCTTTTGTACCCAACGATGGGTGCTTAAACTACATCGAAGAAAATGTAAGAATAGCATGATTTACTAGTCTTTCAAATGATACATTTTAGTTTTTGTAATCCATGATATCTGTGCTTTTAAGGTTCAAATGCTGACTTTGAAATATTGCTTCTATGTGGTTTTGCAGGATGAGGTGTTGATTGCCGGATTCGGACGTAAGGGGCATGCTGTGGGAGATATTCCTGGAGTCAGATTCAAGGTTGTGAAAGTGTCGGGAGTTTCACTTTTGGCTCTCTTCAAGGAGAAGAAAGAGAAGCCAAGATCTTAATTACATTCAGTGTTTAGAGATTTACCAATGTACCTCTCTCGGTTTATTATTTGAATGTTTTACTTTTACTGGAGTATTTTGGATTTCAGTAGTTTATAGTGAATTTTGCGATGAAGTAATTTATATTCTGTAGCTGCTATTATATGGAAATTTTGGATCCTCTTTTGTGCAATATATTTTGTTCTGAGCTGCACCTTTAACATTCTTTTATTATCAATATTCTCTTATTTCCTTGACTCTGGACAAGAACCAAACCTTGACATTTTTTGAGCCAGTATCTTTTGTCCAGGTTCTACATGTTGATTCATTTTGAAAGCATTCTTTTGTTTTTGGTTAAACTTTGCCTAGGTTCATAATTTTTGCTTGATGAAACATTATTTTCACCAACTCAGTTGAGAAACAATTCTGCATGTTTTAATAAACAACTTCGATTCCATCAATTTAAAAATCTTTGAAGATACACTGCAATTCTGTTATGTTTGGAATATGAAGATAACTGTAAATAGTTAAAGCTGTCAGTAATATTTCACGCCTAAAATCTGAACTTCGAGTTAAAATTTTCAGGCAAGATAATGGTGCCTACTTACATGTAGTTATCCTTTTGAGGTTACAGAGTAATGATAGAATGTCGGAGAATACTCACTGATACCACTACAGGTCTATGGTCGTATCCTGATTAACTTCTACCACATTACTTATTAGTCTTATTACCTCACTAAGGTGGATTTGTTGGACATTCTTAACCGGTCATCTGCGACCCATATATAAAAGTATCCAGGAAGCATCAATCACTTGTTAATTTACCCTGTCTCTCAAAGAATCAGCAACAGATAGTTTATAAACCTCTCTTTAAAAAACAATTATGTAATCTAATGGTTTCTGGAAATTAGAAAATTATAGAGAAATCTCATATCAATTACTTCTATAGAAATAAAAACTTGCACTGGGGTTTATTTTGTACTCTGAAAGTGCAAAGCTTAGCTCAACATAGCAAAATCTACATCAAAGATTGTTAATAAGCCCATACCAAGAAGACCCAAGTCCTCCATTTGAGTACAACTCTTTTCCTGAACCAACGACACTACTCATTATTTTCTTCATTCACTTGCCATGGAAAATTACCAAACAAAGTATTATTCTCACCGTCTATATCTTTATAAAACTCTTGTTTTCTTGTTATGGTTGTTACTGTTGCTGTGGTTGTTGTTGCTGCAATCTCTTCTGTACCATTCATTTGAATATAAGGCAACATGCCATTTTCAACTTCTCCCATACTTTCATTACTATTGAAACTATGATTTCCACTTTGGTTCTCAAGAAAACCACTTTTAAGTGCTTCAAAAAGTAATGTGTTAGGATTACTATTGCTGTTGTTGGTTGTGGATGTGGAGGTACTACTTCGATGAGTATCAAATTGTGTGTTATCATGGCTTCCAAAGACAGGCCCTAGTCCGAAAATATGTTCACCGGTGGTAGTAGCGAGGTGTTTGTGATTTTGGTGTCCAGAAAATGTAAGTGTCACATCATTTGAAACAGAAGTTGAAGATGGGACTGGATTAGAGTATGGGACTGGATTAGAGTTGGTAGTAGATACTGATTGATCTTTGGATTTTTTAGTAGATGATGATGATTTCTTGTTGCTCTTCTTCTTACAAGTACTCCCACCAACTGGAATTTTTCTTATAGAACCACCTTGTGTCCAATACCTTTTACATGACTTACAGAAATACCTTGGTTGTGAGAGACTATAGTTGTTGTAGTAACAGAATTTTGTGTTCGTAGAATCACATCTTGGGCATTTTAAAGAAGGAGGAGCTTGTTCTTGTTGAGGTCTCACCTTCTTTTCATCCTGAGTATATGGTTTTGATGAGTTAGTAGCAGCCAATATATCTTCTAGTTGTGCAGGTGTAATCTGCATCATTCATGAATCCAATATACTTTTAAAACAAATGAAACAATGAGAGAAGAAAAAATACTAAAGGTTTATGGGATTCAATAGATATTTGTAGCTAGTAAAGGCTTGAAAAGATACATACAAAAAAACCCAAGACCACAATATCAATCAAAAACTAGAGATAGAAAAGTTTACCTGATGGTGATGCAAAGTTGTAGGATTATCCATGCATTGGAATTTGATGTTGCATTAGTGATGAAGGGAGATTTATGGAAAATAAATTTATTATTTTTTTATTATTATTTATATTTTATTAATATTATTTTTAATAGAAAAATAATTAATTTTCGAATTTATTATTTAGGGTAATTTTAGAAGAGTCTATAAGTTTATTTTAAGAGTTTTAATAAGGTAGGAAAATTGCTAAAGGTAATAGATATCTTGGGGAACACGTTTATAAGTTTTTGATAAGTTTAGGGTTTGTTTAGTAGGAGTTATCTATATAAGGAGCTTCAAAAACGAAAATTAAGGGGAGTTTTTGATTAATTAAAATTATTTTATTTTCATTAAACTTGTTGAGTTTATTGATTTTGATTTTTATTCATAGTTGGGTTTACCCCGAAGTCTGAATACTAATTTCATATCTATAGTCGTTTTTCGTAGTGAATTAACGAAGTCTAAATAACCCCGTAGATTTTAGGATATTTCTTTGAAGATCAACTAATTTCTACCGATTTCTACTCATTCTACCGGTAACTTTTCAATAATTCTATTCCACTGCGATTATTATCATCTTTATACGCTTCCGATCTGCATCAGTTGGTTACCTGAGCAAATTTGATTCTAGGGTTAATAAGATGTTACTAAGACGAGTATTCAGGGTTAATAAATTGTCACCAAGACGAGATACAAGAAGATGTGAATATCTGATCAAATCAAAGAAGGAGATTCTAGAAGTGATAGAATGTTATTTGAAGAAGTCACTAAAATCTCGATCTAAACCATGCCCGCTTATAGAAGAAAATAATAGTGCAGATAACGACGTTGAAGACTTGTTTTGCCGTCATGACAATGATGCACAAAATCAAGTTATTGTTGAGAGATATATAACTCCGATCTTTGATAAATATCCCGATAATGAGGAGGATATGAAATTTTCTTCTCAAAAAGGCGAAGAACATCCTGTTTCTGACAAAGAAAAACAGTCCCAAGAAGTTTCACACGATTTAATGGAGTTTCATGGTGAGTCATCTAATCCTGATAAACTTATTGATTTAAAAATTCATGATATTGATGAGTTGTCTTTGCCCGAGAGTAAGCTAGTTGTTGACTATTGTGATACACAAATGGTCTCTCATATCTACCCTAACAAGAGAGAATTGTTGAATCAACTTATGAAGATCCGTTTTGGGCTTCCTTCATACCTCATGCTTCTATACGGTGCATAAATTATTTTTTTTACAACATCAATTCATGTGTATGAAGATTGTCATCAACGAATTATATATGCAGAACATGGTACCGGCAAGATTCAAGGATGAATCTTCTCCAACACCGGTAGAATGATGGAGGGAGATTTACGAAAAATAAATATATTATTTTATTATTATTATTTATATTTTATTAATGTTATTTTTAGTAGAAAAATAATTATTTTTCGGATTAATTATTTAGAGTAATATTAGAAGAGTCTATAAGTTTATTTTAAGAGTTTTAATAAGTTAAGAAAGTTGCCTAAAGGTAATAGATATCTTGGGAAACAAGTTTATAAGTTTTTGATAAGTTTAGGGTTTGTTTAGTAGGAGTTATCTATATAAGCTCCAAAAAAACAAAATTTAGGGAGATTTTTTGATTAATTAAAATTATTTTATTTTCATTAAACTTGTTGAGTTTATTGGTTTTGATTTTTATTCATAGTTGAGTTTACCCCGAAGTCTGAATACTAATATCATATTTATAGTCGTTATTCGTAGTGAATTAACGAAGTCTAGATAATTCCGTAGATTTTAGGATATCTCTTTGAAGATCAACTAATTTCTATCAATTTTTATCCATTTTTTCGGTAACTTTTCAATAATTCTATTTCTTTACTATTATTATCATCTTTATACTTTCGATCTGTACAAATTAGCAACGGATAAGGTTATTCTAAAATTATAAACTGAGAGATGAGAGGGTAATGATTACAGATGCAGCGTCAGTGGGAGATGATTGATAAGTGTTTGGTTTGCTCGCAGAGAAAAGAAGCATGTAAAGGTAAAATTCCAGCTGATCTGACTGCAACATTCACTCATGAGATGAGATTATGAGACTAGTACTGTACGTGGAACCCACTAACTCACCCCTTCTTGTTTAGCTTAGCAAAATAGACTATTGTGGGTCCCATGCTAACTTCTTCTATTTGTCTTGGGTCCCACATTAAGTTACAAACTTAATTTACCGAGTCGCTAATTACTTGACACCACTGTTGATTTGTTTTCGTGTCATCCTCTCCCAATCCCGGTTTCTTAATTGTCTGAAGTTACCCAGCAACAATCCATTGATGTTCTTGATTGTGTACATGATTCCCACATGCATCCAGGCTTCATCTAACATGACGTGACTGCTTAGCGTTTGTGGTTCAGGGTTCATTTCGTAACATGGAAGCAACTTGAACAATCTGGTACCTCTCAGTTACAATTTGGAGTTCTATTTGTGATGTAGAATATTCTATCCCCTTGATATGGTCTTTTTAAGAACGGCCGAAAAGGAACAGAAGTCTGAACTAGTGAAACAGGGGATATGGTTGAACTTGAAGTAGTGATAAATCAATTAACAAATGAATGAATTATTGATTCTGATAAATTGATACTTCCCAGCCTCCCACCCACTAAAGATAATCAATTATCATATCTTAACGAGAATCTATGTACAATGATTTTCTTCTGTGCCAATCAAAATCCATATCCCCAAATACCTCTATCACAGAATGACAGTGGCATGCGGGTCCAAATATACTTAATACCTAACATGTGGTGGGATCTCATATATCCCACCTAAACTAGTCAAGTTTACTGACGGAATCATACTTACCAGTCAAAGTTGCCAGTTACAGTTACTTAGAAGAAGCTTAAAATAAAAAAGAAAAAAGGAGAGGTTTAGGGGAACACTACAGTCTATAGGAGACTTGAAATATGTGATAGGAAATATAAGTTCAATTCACAGTCGCAGTTAAAATACATGATTTCCAAGTGTATCAATTTTCTATATAGCTCGTAATTGTGTAAAATATTGAATCCCAAGTGCATTATGAATTTATATCACCATGACTTTACCAAAAGGCATCTTCAATTGAAAATATTGATATGGTGTGCTTTATGCTCCATCCAAAGAATCCTAATAATCTCATTTCTTGGCCATCAAATCCTGAATAAGCATTAGTATATCATTTCTCATTTCAGATACCATCTGCGGTTTAACTTCCTTTAAAGCAGAAAACCACAACTCTTCATTATTTGTGGAACCACCCTTTTTATGCCAATCGCATATGACTTTTGCAATTGCAGTAACATATAAACCAGTCATAACCATTCATCTGTTGCGGCATATTTGGACACTCCAAAAGGCTAATTTCTGAAGACCCTGATTCAGAATCACCCATAAATCCCACAACAGCTCTGTAAAGTTGCTTAACATATCTCTGATTAGATTTTCCCATGCTATCGTGGTGCATAAATACCTTGGAATTCTTTTCGTACACGAGTAAGCTCCAGTGAGTACCACCCTGAGCTTGGGACACATCTGTATTATTGTTGATTGAAAAGATTACTACTTTCTTTTCGGGCAATTTAAGTGGTTCAACGAAATCTTTGAGGCTTTCTGGAAATGGGCAGTTCATAATCCAAAATGAGATAGAAGGTGGAACTAGTAAGATGTCTTGAGAGGAACAACCAGAATCAAGATAACTGAAATAGAACTCGATGATACGGTCATTAAGGAAGTCCTGGCTACTGAGGATCCCCAAATCTGATCTTCTCAAACAACATCGTTGTAGCTGAGGATCCTATCATCCTCCATGGATAAGCTCTGTGGCACAAAAATGTTCAATATTAGCAACATAGTTGTAATAGAAGCATCAAACAGAAGCTTACAGATAAAGTAAAGATGAACATGCATTTGGATACAATAGCACATTACATGACGATCTGCGTCTAATAAACTGGAGAATTCCAGGGAAATCCTATGACATGAGGAAAGATTAATACACGTAAGGTTTCCCTCACTGGCACGACAATTATTTCAACGATATCACAGAACTCTGATAATATTTAAGATACTCGGAATTACAGCCATATTGATCAAACTAGACCCCATAAGTATAATAAACAGTAACGAAACAATGAAAATAACAGAACTAAGCAATTGCTGAGGAGGGACACATATTATATTCCTGTCACGACAGACTAGTACAACGTTAACTTATGTTCAAGGTGTTCACTTCCCTAGGTGCTGTATCCATCTTCAATTATTTTCTTGTCTGAATTCTTCTTCAAATATTTTCGCATTCTTCAGTACTAACTCACACCCTGCTTATAATTCCAGGGAATAAAATCAGGAAATAGAACTTCTAGTTTTCCTTCCTAGGAATGTAATTCTAATGTAAACCTGGGTATAGGGTCTTCTGAGGGGACCTATACCTAAAAATGGATCACATATGCCACAGTCGGCTTTGCAAACACTAACATACAGTAGGATGTTCAGGCCCCTCAAACACATCATGTATTTTGAGAAAAAAAACATTCAATAACCAGTCAAGCACACCCTCAATATTCACAAATCCAGGAATCCTGGGAATCTTTTTAACCTTTGAGAATAAAAAACCCTTTCCCACAATGTCACCGTAATAAGATACCCAAGCAATGACTACATCACAATACAAAACTTGTACTCCGTTACTACAAAAAAAACCTAGTATATTTCACAACATCCAATAGTTGTAAACTTTCAATTTAAAAGAAAATTGAATCATTATCTGGTTTGGTAACAAGACTATAAAACATCAAATTACTTAATGTCTTAAGCTCAAACTAGGGCATAGATGTGCTTTCAAGTATTAAACCTAAATCAAAAGTTCAAACACGAATTCACAAGTACAAATTCTCTAAGAAAGCAGTAAAGTCTTAAATTCTTAAGCTAATCGCTAACTCTGAATTTCGTGTCTCTCTAATAATAAGAATATCACAAACAAAATAGTCATATTCCGCTCAATCTTTAACGTTGAGTTACTGTATTTTCCTCCCAACACCCTAAAATTATGTTTTTAACATCCAAAGGAAAGTATGACCAAATTCAACCAAACGGTGTGAGAAGGTTCATACCTAAAATATAACAAGAAATTGTTAATTTTTGCAATGGATGTTATTAGAGTACACGATACGAGGATCACTTCGCGCCCAAACTTTTCTGAAGCTCTAGTGAGGAGGGTTTATGTTTGTAGCGGTTCCTACATAATACGAAATTAATATCCTGCAACCTCGCTTGGATCTATCACACCGCATAGCAAGATGGATTAGATGACGATCCCACGGCATCCACCTCGGTCTTCCGTGTCTTTGTCCCTTGGTATCGACCCATGCTTTGGTGCCATGGTATATATATATGTCCAGCCCACTCATGTAAATAAATAGACAAAGGTTTGCTCTACTAGTAGGTTAGTACCATGGTTTTGTAATCCGTGCTACGACCTGTAAGATCTAATATGATTCTCCCTCCTCTTGAATTGTGCTCTCTTTATCCTCGGATACACTGTTATTGGTTTCCTTCTTATTGTATTCTTTTTTTAGGATTATTTAGTTGTCCCAGTGTAGTTGATTTCGGCCGATATGGTCGAAATTTCGTTGATATTATCGATATCGGGACTCATCCGATAGGAAACAGCCTATACCACCGATACAGTATTTTCCCGAAAAATATCGATCGACATAGACCAGTATGGGTTGATCGAAATGGCCGAAATGACCGGTACGACCGAAATTAGGATTTTTAATTAAAAAAAAATCAAAAAAAAAAGATGAATTTCTTATCCTTATTCTAGGGTTTTCAATTGTTACTCATATTTTTTTCTGATATTTTAGAAAAATGAGTACTAGTTTTATATCTTAATAAGTCCAATATGGATACAACATTTGATATAATAATTATAAGTATAAAATGTGTGGACCGATATTTACCGATATTTGGAACCGAAATCTTCCCGGTACAAAGGTGTACCAGTGTATCGCTCTCGATCGGTATAAATCGAAATCCAATATTGACTACATTGGGCAGTCTTCCATTCACCTGTACTAAACCAATTAACCGTGTCGTAAGAAACAAATTACTTGATATATAGTGGATGATCCGAAAGAACAATTTTTACTAACTTCGGATGAAAAACTTGACGGTAATAATTGGATGAAGCAACTAGGTACATTAGTTATACATGTAGGTTGGTTTGATATTAAGCTCTGAGTGTGTACCCTGTTTAATTAGCGGTAAATGAAGTACTAAAGAAGAATATCAATACATGGTGCAGCATCTATAATTTTGAAAGGTTTGTCTCAACCAACAATATATCCCAATCGTCAGGCCAAAAAAAATTAGATGTACGACACAAATTAAGCTAGGCTCACACAAACATTATTAAAAATTTAAAATCTTAGAGTTCAACCGACACAGACCCAAACAAAGCAACTAACATTTAATGATTAATTGGCCCATTATATTACTAAGCTTTTCAGGGAAGTGAGCAACTGAAAATGAAGCTAGCAAAGCCAAAACCTTGTCATTTTTCATGTTTTTTCTCCCCTATAATGAAATAAGTTCAGGGACACTAAGGTCTTCCTTGTTTAGTCTTCCAGTTGTTGTAACATGGACATGTCTGTTTGTTCCCAAACCTGATATCGGTACACAGAGGCATTTGGAGCAACACTTGAGACAATAAAACATGCATGCTTTTTGTCTGATGTTGCTGAGCAACGACTTGTGCACTTCGGTTGGGAATTTGAGTAAACAATATCAGTTCTCTCACATTCGTTGCTAAACTGGTAATATCAAATTCAGCCAAATGATCAAACATTATATAAGATTTCATCATAAAGAAAAATGAAAAGCTCTAGCAGTCCATCTGAGGCAGTCTACTTTCGCGCACAGGTTTTAGCTTCATATCTAGATATCGGGATGGCCAGAAACAAAATTGTCATCGGGATTGATATTTGTCTAGGGTCTAAATGATGATGAATGTGAGGAGGAGAATGGTCTTCTGCCCACATTAGTTTCCACAGAGGCTAAGCTATGTACTACTTGTGCATTACTAACTATGACCATAACTAACATAGCTGTCGCCGTATAGTGAACTCCTGTAAATGAAATCCTTAATAAGCCAGGCTTTTCCTCTTCCCTGCTTCAACAGAAAGAAAAAACATTTACGGATATGAAATTTTACATGATTAAAGTTATAGCAAGTTCTTTCCAGTAGACATTCTAAAGAATCGGGACCTAGTTGCACGCAATTAGAATTCGAGAATGTGAATTAAAACACAAATGAAAAATCCGATTCAGAGAAAAAACTTATGTATTTAATTTAGATAGGTTAATAATTAATTTGGATATATCGTTTACCATTTTTCGTTTTTGCTTCTGAATAGCGGTATCATTACTTGGTTCAGCTGGCAGAGGATTGTCTTCCAATACTTCTTCCTCACCATTAGACTCCAAGCAACTAACCTCCTGAATTCAGTGGAAGCCAAGGAATAACTTGTAAAATATTGCAAGTAGTGCACTGGATGGAATAAATTATACCTTCTTTATTATGACCCGCATTTCCAAGTTTCCACACCCTTGAGAAATGACATAGTTGATGTGGCTGCATGAAAATAAGAAACTATAATTAGTCCTTTAGTTATAGAAAAACATACATATGTATAATTCTAATATGAGGTTCGAAAATCTTAAGACGGCAGTACCTAAGAAAAGAACAATAAGGAGAGTGACCATCCAATCATTGAAGATTTCACTAAGAATGACACCAATACTAATACCAAGCATGAGCATAGGTTGAATGCGTAGAGTTAAGTTGTAATCAATGACTGTCATATCAAGTGTTGGATGTCTTCTCTTCAAGTTGTAATATATTGTTGACAAATTAAGCATCCCCTGTTATCATACATTTAGATATTGGTATTGAAGTCTTTGCGTCAAATCCAATGATCAGGGTAAGCATGGGAACATAAATTCCACGTCCTCCTACGCCCCCACATGCTGCTCCGATGAATCCAATAATGGTACCAACAACGATTTTCCAACCAAATTTCATTTTCTGTAAAACACTCACATAAATCACTTGTAACGATTCAAATTAGTAATAACTTATATAATCAATTGCGTTAAGTGCGAACTTACATGACAAACATGGTGATAAACGTATATTCCTTTCTGTAACAAATTTCGAACACGTGAAACATAAACACTTTCCACCTTATTTGAAGTAATATCAAGTTCCATGCTTGGCTATAAATCTTATATACAGGGCAATAAGCTTAAATACTCACTATGAAAGGGGTGCGAAGAAGTCAGCTCCCTTTAATTGATTTTGACAATTCAATTTGAAGTGCAATCTAGGTGTATTTTGTTACCTGTGAAGTGGTAGTATGTGGTGGAACATTGCAAATATAAAACCTTAGAGAATACCTCTCTTTTATGACTGCATGCAGTAGGCTTTAGCAAATACTCAAACAGCTGGGCAGTTCGGGAATTCCTAGTGAAAATGCATGCTTTACATACCTGCAAAACACACTTAGAGTTTCAATTAGTTTAAAACTAAATACGAAGTCCACGTAAACAGATCCCATTCAAATCCGTGAGAGTTTAAAGGAATCAAATTGTTTTTTTACAATTATAGATGAACGTTAGATGACACAGACGTTTCTCTGTTGTGACGTATGTTGTTGGGAGCACATTTTGGTGAGCGTTTCATATGCCTAGAACCAGACGCACTTCTAATTGAACGTTGCATACTCATACGATGCCTTAAGCAAACATATGTTTAAGCGTCCACACTAAGCAGTGTCTCTTGTCCAAGCATACTCATATGGGAACGTATGGAAGTTGTGCGTTGTATTGTGTGGACGTTTAGTGATACACGATGTGCCTAAAAGACGCCTGAATGCCAGAAGCCCCTCTATAATAGCGCCTATACTTGAAACGTCCACCAACAGAAGCGTGGAAGGAGTTTGACGTTCACCAGGATAAGCGTTAGTGAAGTGAACGTCTGTGTAGAGCGTATGATAAATTGGCGTTATTTCAGCAGAACGTTTCAACCAAACGCTCATTTGGCTTGCGTTTCTTCAACGAGCGTTGTCCTACTGAAGCGTTACTTCATACGCATTCTTTTGTGAGCGTCTCATCAGGCGCTTCTCAGCTACTGCGTCCGTGTTTCAAAACGCTATCATAAGAAAACGTCTTTTGTTAATGCCCAATCAGAAGAGCGTGCGAGGGTATATAGGAATTGGAGAAAATTTTCTCCCGAACAATATTTTACTCGCTCTATTCCTATATATAATCGACCGTTGCGGTTGATTTTGGGCGAGTAAAGAGTAAATTGTCTCTTTACTCTTTACTCTAATCGTCTGTTGCAGTTGCTCTAAGGAGGATAAGAATGGTGCATGCTCTTGCGCAAATTATGTGTTGGTTTTAGGAAGCATATATGACGCTGACGTAATAATAGATCGTCACCAACATAATTAAGAGATAATTCATAACAAAATTCAGATATTAGATAAATATGATCATAGATGGAAATGTAACATATGTTTCTTTAGTAATTTCAGGTTAACGCGGTTAAAACCCGAACTCGACCGACCCGTAACGGGCGGGTTAAAACCCGAAACGAAGATTGGTTGGGCGGGGTTGGTTTGAAATTTTAAAAACCGAGGACTAGCCGGTCGGTCGATGGTTTTAGGTGAAACCCGAACCGACCGACCCATGTGCATCCCTAGTTTGATGATACTAATATCGCCAGACCAAATGAAATTTGCCATCCAAGTATCAAGTATGCGAATACTGGCTTTTGGCCATTCGTATACAAAGAAACTATACAAAGAAGAACTAAACATTACAGATCCAACTAACTCCACTCTACCAATAGTAGAAAGAGATTTCCCTTTCCAGGTAGAGAACTTTAGTTTTATTATGTCTAAAATAGGCCGAATCTAACGCTTTCTGGGTTTCCCCTGAAAGATTGAAACTTCTAAATAACGAAAAGGGATAGAGCGAACATGAAGTTTATACTTACTAGCAATGTTCAGGGCCCTTCCAAGGATGTATTTGCTAGCATATATGGTGCATTTAGAAGGAATGATTATCTGACCAGAGATGTACCGTACTCCTCGAAAAGATTCATAAGATTACTAGAATCTCGCTTCATTCCTCTACAAAAAACAATTATATCATCTGTGTAGGAAATATGAGATAGAGATGACATGCCCTTAGGAGAAGAAATGGGATGAACCCTACCAGAATCCAACAATTTAGTGATGCCCCTGTTAAGAACTTCCTCAGAAATACAAAAAAAAAAGGAGACAAGGGATCTCCTTGCCTCACACCCCTCGTACAACTGAAGTAATCCACGGCTTTCCCATTTACCATAACTGAAAGCTTAGCTGATTCCAGAATGACATGAATCCAGTACGAATTGAGGACAGAACCCGAAAGCAGTGAGGGTGTTAAGAAGAAATCTCCAATCTAAAGTATCAAAAGCTTTACGAATGTCAAATTTCATAACCAGACTTCCACCATAAATTTTAATATCCAAGATATTAATTGCCTCAGAGGTGAGACCAATGCACTCATATATATTCCTATCTTTCAAAAAGGCTCGTTGCTGCGGAGAAACAATACGAGAAGCAGTAGGGCTTAGTCGATCAATAAGAATTTTATAAATTATTTTGAAGTGAAAATTTCCCAAAGCAATAGGCCTGGATTTTTCAATGACATCCGCCCCTGTCTCCTTGGGAATCAGAATGATGTGGTTCGGGTTCATATCAGGGAACAACCAGCCCCTTTTAAAAAAATATTTGACATAGTTAAAAACATCTTCACCTACAATGTCCCAGAAAGTAGTGAAAAAATTCCTCCAAAACTATCCAGACCAGGCGCACCATTAGCATTCATACTAAAAACAGTTGTTTTCACTTCCTCAAGGTTAGGAAAGAGAGTTAAAGAAGCATTTTCCAAGTTGGTACTCACGATACATATCTCAGTCAGACCGTTATCAAAACAATTAGAATTTTCGGAATAAAGATCTGAAAAGTACGAAATAATATGAATAGAAATCACCTCATCATTAAACAAAATATCTCCTTTTAGTGGAAGCATAAATCTTTGATGCTCTATGAAAAAAAAATTTATATTAACATCTCCATCCGTCACCCATTGTATTCTAGACTTATCCTTCCAATAAGTATGTTGAATCTTCAGAGAATTATCAACTTTTTTCGAAGCTTCTAATTCCTGAATTCCTATTTAAATCCCATGTAAGTTTTTCAATTCAATCTAAAAAAACTCTATGTAATTGTTGAGTTTGGGGTTTCGTTGAACTTACTGAACTTCCCTATTTTGAATAAAATAAAGTTCGTACTTGATTACAGTATAGAATGTTTCACTATGAACTGTATATCCATCATTCATTTTTTATTGTTCCGTTAAATTGTCACTCACTTTTAGGTTTTATTTGTAAGATATTTCGACAATTTTGGGTAGGTTTCAGTTCAATAGGTTGTTGTGTTTGTAAATTGACTTTGATTTTGAGAGTTTTAGGTATTTATTTCACTAAGAATGAAAGACACTTTCATGTTTAGTTATTTTCAATAATATGTTTAGCTATTGAAATCTTATCATTATTTTTAAAGAATATTTTTAATTAATAAAAAAATAGTATATTTTTAGGGTCTACTGTGTGAAATACAAGTAGATCAAATCATCAAAATGAAGTTTTTATTTTGATTTCAGGAGTTTTAGGTATTTATTTCACTAAGAATGAAAAACACTCGCATGTTTAGTTATTTTCAATAATGTGTTTAGTTATTGAAAACTTATCATTATTTTTAAAGAAACCTTCTAAGGAATAAATGCAATAGTATACTTTTCGGGTATATTATGAGAAACATGAATGGATCAAATCATCAAAAGAAAGAATAAGAACATTATTCTATTAACCTTAAGAGGCAAAAATAAAGGAATTAGTTACTACTAAAGCAATAGCAATAAACTGAAACAATAGTCGTAAGTTCTCAGTTCACATAAACTTTAAACTGAATATGGTTTAGACATTTAATTTTAATAATTGGTAGATTTTTGTTGTTAATAATTTTTTTTTACATTTTCTTGTTACTGTTTGTTAATTGATGGTTGATTTTATTTTATTTTAGGTTATGAGTCAAACTGGAAATGGTAATTGGTAATCTAGCTGAACAAAAGCCTTTGATAAGAGAATTGTTCCTCTGAAATATTTGTATTGTAGGTTGATAGTGGTAACAGTCGGTGTGGACGCCAGATTCTAAAGTATTACTTTTTGTAACATCAGACTGTTTTTTAATATTCTATACTTCAATGCCAAATGTTTTTTTCCTTCTAATGCATGGCTACAAACGTTGTATGGTGTCTATGAGTGCGTCATTATGGTAGAGAATCTTTGGTTAGATATGTAAAATAGGACAAAAAATACTTAAAAGATTAAATTTGATGGATAGGTTAAAGATGTTTTTAAAAAGCTTCACCAATATCCATGTTTACAAATTAGTTTGTATCTCTCTAGCTTTCAATACCAAGTCTCCCTTAAACCTTTCATGAGTTAACATTTCTCTTTTTTATCAGTTCCATAAATATTATTGTCGAATAGGAAGCCCTAAAAATATTGCTCAGAAACTTATTGAAAAGTGTAAAGTTGATTAATTTATTTAAACGATGAATAAAATTAATATAGTAGTAATTTTTAACCTGAACTTACCTTAACACATACTGTAAATGAAGTTATATATATATAACTTAGTGATATGTTTAAAAATTGAGTAGTATATAGGATAGGAATATATGATGACAACAACTGGGTTCACTACTATAAGACTACTGTAATTTTAATAATTGATTAATATTTATTCTTAATAACGTATACAACTCTCTAAAATTGTATAAATTCACTCATACTGCTTAGTTGAAGGTGGATTATGGCAATGGAAATGGCAGGGCTCGTTATCTAAGCCTTGGCCTAAACCATAAGCAAGCTCTAGAAGTTTGACCTAGAAAGGATTCCGAGCTTCTGTGCTTTATTTCACCCTTTCTCAAGTAACATTCAAATTGTATTATCGGTAAAATATTCAAATATTAGAGGTGATTCTAGAAAAATAATAAATTATATTATTTTTTTCTCTCTTGACACTTTCTCGAACAATGTACAAAGATATAACTGTTGTAAAATTTACTACTTGGTGAAACTATGATAGTAGTACTATAATTGCTTAATTATTAAATATCGAGGAAGTCATATATGGTCACAAGGTTGGCCACATTAGTAAATAATTGTTGCGAAGGATAGCCATGGTGGTGCGATCTTGCTCAAAACAACAATGGTACAAGCATTAATGATTTTAAGGATGCAGAAATTGATGAGAGAAACCCTGGTGAGCCACGGGTGCAAAGGTTGATTGAAAGGGAATCTGCTAACCTTAATATTAAGGAGTGACTTAATGCTTTGGTTGCCTTCTTTGATGTGGGGATTGAAGTAAACCTAGTTTGTGATATTCTAGAGGAAATATTTGATACAATTGTCATATCCGTTGATGATTATCTATTCATTCCTTTTCACCCCCTTTCTATCCCCACCTATCTATTCTGATATAATAATGATAGTTTAACATGAATGATACTTGGAAGCTGCAAACACTCTCAAGAATTAAATGTACGTGCGCAGAGGCGTAACAGGATAAGAGGAAGCTGAAAGAAGAGTGCATAATAAAGTCCCAAAATTTGTCTTTTATAAGAACCAAGTCTGAGCTAAATATAATGAGTTCTGTAGCGGATATCAGCCGAGTCCATTTGTGAAGTGCAATGTAACCCCAATAAATTGCCAGCAATAATATTCATCTGCTACTGCAAAAAATTTGATGTCACAGTTCAGGTTTTACATTGGTCAAGTAATAGAGGAGATGTATGTTTATATATCAATGCCCTCACTAAAAAAATTACTTTAATGGTGTTAAACAAATTTATACGTCCATTTTGGTGAAGTTTTTGAATTGTAAAAATTGATTATAAATAGTTGAAATTTTGGGGTTTATGCCTTTTATGAATATATAATAGGACTTATATTGGGGTTTATATAAATTTGTTCATTGTGACATTATGGTAACTACCCGTGCTACCTAGTGTCCTTGAAGAAAAGATTAGTTGTAAGATTTTTTTTCAGTTATGGGAGTTTTATCTGTCTTAACTCTTTTCATCTCCCTCCCATTTTCTAACCCAAATATATGAAGAAAATAATAAAGTTAGAAGAAATGTAAATAATAGTGCATGTAATTTATCTTGTACATGTTAAAAAAAATTACTGGTTTTGTTTGAGTTTCTCCTAAAATCTAATAAGTTAACTAAGCGGTTGTGAAATGTTTGGTTTGGTTTCGCAAGCAAGTTTTAGTTGTTTTAAGCTTTCAATCTTGATAAAAATTTCTAAAATATGCAATTAACAAAACTTAAAAAACTGATTATCCCCATTTGGGTGGAAATGAATTTTGATAAATTAAAGTAAACGTAGATTGAGTAATTAGTGAAATATTAAATTCTAAAGTAACCAATTAATAAAAATTCAACAGTTTCACACTTTAACATAAAATCCTATTGATTGACTCTGGAATTTATCTCCTCTCCTCCCTCTTTCCTAAAAAAGAACTTAGAGTTGCCTCATTCTTATTGCTCAGATCTAGTCTTTTTGGGCGATTTGAGCAAGGATTTTTAGTTTTTCATGAATAAAAGTAGTTTTATTTATATTTTTAGGTTTTGTTGTTGTTGTTTTTGGTGTCTTAGGACACATTTCTTTGATATTAGGGCGATCTTTTCTTCGTCTTTAAGACGATTTTCTCTTCATTCTAATAGCAATTCTTTCAAATCTCCATGGTGTTTCTTGGCTTGTTATTCTCGATTCATCAAGAACATCAACGATTCTGCTCGACGTCACTTTAGATTCATCTTCAATAAGAGGTATTTAGGGCAACCAGATTCATTTGGATCTACAAGAAAATACTCCATTTTATTTGGAGCATCTCTTATTGAAGAAGAAAATTATTTTAAATGGTCGGAGTTGATTCCGGTTCACACCATTATTCATCACTACTACATCTACAAAAATTGGTTATCTTTGCGGTTCATGGCTCTTTCTCTTCACAGTGTACTTGCAATTGGTGTCGTCATTTGTATTTGAGTTCTGATTATCTTGTATTTTGATGTTTTTGATAATCTTGTAAGCAATCATGTAATCACTATTTTGGTTTGAATGAATTGAAATGTGATTTCCATAAAAAAATAAAAATTCAAATTCTCTTGAAATAGTGAGATTAGGAGATGGAGAAGTTAAAAAATAGTTAGAATGAGAAGGAAAGAAATAAAGAATTTTGTGATGTTTTATTACCTAATTTTTCATTAACAAAATAGAAAGGTATTAGTGGAATATAAATCTCATTAATAGAGAAGATGAAATTTAAGTTAAGAAATCCGTTTCGTATTATTATTCTAACAACTGATTTCTATTCTTTTTATAAATAAAAGTCGATAATACCATAGTTAATTTATATACGGGTACACATTTCAATGTGAACCAGTACATATATTAACTATGTCGTAATAGCATAGTTACGTTGTTTTCGTTTCATTTTTTTAGTGGAATTTTATTTTTATTTATGAAATTTATTTTAATTGTTGTCAAATATGAAAAATCATCGTAGAGGTATGAGATTGGTGATGTTATACACCCGTAATATCTCCAATGACTATATGTAAATAAAATGATATAATAAAAAAAATCTAACTCTGATTTTAATATAGTCTTGTTAATATGAAAGAAATAATTGATATTAAGAGGAAAAGAGATGGCTCAAATTCAAACTCATTGCGGGGTCAAAGAAAAAAAAAAGAAGAATAAATATATATAAAAAATATCAACCCTACCCACGTTGGCCCACCCCTTTAAAACCACTTGCCTCCCGCAGATTCCACTATATCAGTGTTTGTGTTTTCAGTCTTAATTGGTATTGTATATCACAACATATTAGCTCAGTTTATATCTATTGGCACTGGAAATCTTTACAACTTAAGATATCAATATCCATGGTTGGTTTTTTATGCTTAGAAGAACTGGATAAGAGTATTTAGGAAAAAAAAATGAAACTTCCAACACATTAATATCATTGGAATGTGAGATCCTTAATAGGCATATAACTGTAATATATAGGGGAACATTTTCGATTATTTATCTTTTAATGGCTTTTTCTTATTTGTCTTTTAAATTTCATGTTTTAGTAAATACGGCCTAATTACAAACTCACATCACATAGTCATGTATGTCTCCCTTGATACCACCATAAATAATATAGAATATAAAAAATTTATTAAAAAGAAAAATATAAAACACAAAAAAACTTTCCTCTTTTTTGTTAATGTATTTTTCTTCCTTTATCTGATGGATTGAATAACAATATAAAAACGGAAATGCTAGTTTCTTCGAAGATTTTTTTTCGAATTTTCTCTCGACTGAGATAAAAAGGATGGTCTATCTTCATCTTTTACCATCCCAATGATAGAGAGTTTAGATGAGGACCATTGGGTCCTCTATTTGAAAAAACATTCGGGAGAAAATTTGGAGAAACTAACATTTCCCATATAAAAATACTCTTTATGATTAAATTTAACCGTGCAATCTCAAGTTCTTTTAACTCAACCAAAGACTTATTTTCATGTTCGAATTTTGCCTTAGTTCCCCTCCCAACATTATTATCCAGAAACCCTACAACAGGAACTTTATGGATCTCATCTTCAACAATGTAACACTTTAGCACTTCATCACTTGCTTCAATATACGATGACGCAGTCAGAAGAACTATACTTATAACAAATGTTTATTCTCTGGAATTTCCATTGCCATTACATGTTACTGAAAGCATCTTCTGCTTTTCCTTTCCTCTATAAAAAAACTCACTTCACTCACGCATTTCAACTAATGGAAGAACGTAAGCTACCAGCACTAGAAAGTTCTACGGTTACTAAACTGTGTTGCATATTGATTATTGTAGATCTACAAATGATTGATCAGACACGTGGATCGAATGAGGTTTTATTACTTACAACATGTTTGTTTACGCTTAAATTCTCATCAACAAAAACAACCAAAGATTATAGTCTAAGATCGACAAAAATGACATTAACATAAGAGATTTAACGTGGTTCGGCTATGAATAACCTACATCCACGGATAATGAAAGTTGGAGTTTTTATTAATCTCTGGGTTACAGTTGAAAGTGAGCAGAAGAAAAGAGAGAATCCGACCAAAAGTCCAAAAGTCCCTTCTTCTTCATTCTAAAATTGTATTTAAAGAGATGATAATTACTATAATGCCCTTCGCCACATGTCATCAAAGTTTGCCACGTGTCGATGGAGATTCGTCTAAGCTCGCCATGTGTCGAAGAGGATTCACCATATTTCACGATGTGTCAACAGGATCCGCCACGTGTTCTTATTGTCCTTATCTTCAAAATGACCTCTATCCAAAAGTTGGTGCGGGATTGACTTGGTCCACTGAAATTGACTTGGTGCATCGGGATTGACTTGGTCTATCGGGTTTGATCAGAATGGGACAGCAAGTGGAACGGGACATGGCTGTATCGGGACAGGATAGATCGGGCAAAGCTGGAACGGGAATTGCTAATGTCACTTCGGGAAATGATGACGTCACTTCGGGACAGGATGTATCAGGACAGGACAGATCGGGCCAAGCCGGAAGGGAAATTGCTGACGTCACTTAGGGGAAATGATAACGTCACTTCGGTCCAAGTTGGGCTTCGGACTTGAGTGGAGTGCTCCTGCTAGGCTAGTTAGGCTGTTGGGCTTGATTAATTGCTGCGGATCAAGAATTCTTGACTGGGAAACATCATTTTGGTACTAACAACATGCCCCCTTTTCTTGAGAGTTGTTCGAAGAAAAACTCTTAAGAAAACTACTTCACGTCTCGTCCGAATCATAATGTGGTGGTTGATGTTGCTTATGCATTTTATGTTATGTTGTATTTTTGTCCCTTCAAAACAAAATTTTGTATACAAATATATATAGTAATTGTTAGTTTTCAACCGCAAGGTTCTTTTGTACCCTGGATTAATATTATGGAATTTTGTGCCAGAGAGCACCTCTTTCCACGGAGTCATGTCATTCGGGAACCCAACACATACGAGTCTCACTCGGGCCAGGAGTAAGCTACAAGGTGGTCCCAAATGTTTGTATATACATTACAATTTGGAATTTTACCTCCTTCCACGGGGTCATGTCATGAGAATACAACGCATCCATCTTCTCTCTGGTTAGGAGGAAATTTGGATGCGGTCCCGAATTTGTCTCCAGCCACGGAGCACTCAGGAACACACGCCTAATATTCTCGGGCATGGAGAAAACTAATGTGTGGTCCATAGATTTTTCTCTGGCCAATGAGCAATCAGGAACACACACTTAATTTTCTCGGGCATGGAGAAAATTATTGTGTGGTCCTTAGATTTATTGTCTCCGAAGAGACTGTCTCCTGAATGGAGAAATAACGTTAAGAAATATACCTGAAATGTATATGAGAAGTATACTTGAGAATCATCCAGATATTTCTCATTTCTCATTTCTTATTTAAGATACATCTCATATTCTTTTATATACATGAGAAGTATATATAAGAAAAAATATGAGATGTATTTTAAATAAGACATGAGGAATATCCAGAAGAAATAAGAAATACCGTCCTTCGAATTAATATGAGAAATCCGGAGTAAATAGAAGTATAAGCCATTAGAAGTATCATTTGTCGACAACTTATAAGAAATAAGTATACCGTTCTTCGCTTGAAGCATAAGCCATTATAAGTATCATTTGTCGACAACTTATACGAAGTATCTATCGATTGCTGCCTTATGTTAAGAAGTACAGGGCACATAACACAAAATGGCGTGAAATAATATATTATATTTATTTGACGTTAGTAAATTATTAAAATGAAATACCTAATTGGCGCGCAGTATTTAGCTCATTTCTCAGCTAAAACTTTGGTTTCTTTATAGAATGCCCCCTTTTCTTGAGAGTTGTTCGAAGAAAATATAATTTTTGCTTGGCCTTGTCATGATAAGAGTATGAGCCTGATCTATTCAAAAATAGAATTTTGCTGCAAAACTTATACATAATCGCACATTAACGTAATAATATCATTCCACACGTTTTAACCAGAAATGATAAATTGATGAATAAACTATCTTTCATCCAATAATATAAATTATTGGATCTTGCATAAATGTATAAGTCAATCAAGAATTCAAATTCAAAGTAGCAATCGGAACGGGTCACATGTCAGGTTATTCATTGGGCGTAATTTTTTATACGCGTCAATGCCTATTTGCGCCAGTCATTCCGATAGTTGTGGTGGGTGGCATTTAGCCTGTTCACCTTTCAATAAGAATCCTTTTCATGACTTATACAAATAAGAATAATTAAAGCAATAGAAAATTTTAGATCAAAGGGATATGGGGTACTTAGCTCTTTTGCGAGAGTCTTGCCGATTCATGATCTCCTAGTTGAAGATTCTCCTAGAAGGAATCATTTTCCGCGCCTGGAGTTCTGTTCTTTTCACCAATAACTTTGTGTGTATCAATTCGTTGTTCCCCAAGCCCAATCTTCATGAACTATGCTTGTTCAGTACCCCTGGATGGTCATCAAAACTAGTTTTGAGGTAATCTGAGCTCTTTTCATTGGCTCCACTTTCTCATGCTTTGCCCTAGCATCATGCATCCACGAGTACCCGCCTTTTCCTTGCCCCCTGGCTGTTTACTGTCGAGCTTTGTGCGATGGTTGTTAGTCTGTGAATGTGAACTGGAATTTGAAATTTTTGCTGAGAGAAGGTTTTTTTGCTGTAACTTCTGCGTTTGGGTGCACTTGGTGATATTTTCGTGCATGAAACCGATTTGATCAAGTGGCAAAGAGAAGTTGGATGGTCCGGTTTGATCAAATCGCAAAGAGAAGTTAGATGATCGTAATGAGTATTATGCTAGAAACAAAATGATCATTGTAATGAGCTTTGCTGTTGGTGTAGATTCTACAGTCAACATTTTCATGGTACTGTAGCAACGAAATATTCCTGTAGAATCTGTTGGTGAGTCATACGCAAGTGCATTCGGAGATATGAAATTGTCCCTCTTGAGTAGCACGAGCCATTAATTGCAAATTTGAACATTAATTCATCCTGGTCTTAACCATTTTCTTTTCCCTATGACTCTGATCCAGCTGTTCTTAAAGCTTTTGTTGATTTCGGAATCAAGTTAGTCGTAGCGTTACCAAATGAACTCCTTTCTTCATTAGCAAAGAAACAATCTTTTGCTAACTCATGGGCTCAGAAAAACATCGATACTTATTACCTAAAAACCCAAATCGAAGCTACAACTGTTGGGAATGAAGTCTTCGTAGATCTATTCTGACAAAATTCAGACGTTGTTGATGCAGGAAATGGACTTCGTTATTTCAATTTCTTTGAAGCTCAAGTTGATGTTGTTTTTACTGCAACGTCTGCTTTAAAATATGATGATATGTGGTGGTACTCCAGCTGCTGAAAATGTAACCTAACAAAAGAGGACAAACAACTCAAGAACACCCAGACATTAACAACATAGTCAGCTTGTAGTTGCCATATAAATTTCCATAAGAAAGATATTGGAGGTGAGGTTGCTTCCTATAATTTCTTTCGCCATTTTTTGCTGTATTTCCTGCTGAGTAGTTGGAGATGAAACTGAATTCTTATGAAAAGTAATTGAATTGGTTGCACTTGATGTAGATGAAAAAGAGGGTGCAACATTAAAATTTAAAATGTTGAACTCGTTCATGCATTTCTTCAAGCACTTCTCGTGCAATTCTTGGAACAATTCCAGCATAAAATTGGCTGTGATTTCACTCAAGCATAAACTCCTTCCCTGCAATTGAGACATACCTAAAGTTCCATTCATTCACAAATTCTGAAGAGCTCAAATCAATATCATTGATTCACTTTCTCAAAATGATAATAGAGTTTTTGTTAACAGGGAAAGAATCCCCAAATCAAGCAAAATTTTTACATTCAAAGCTTTAGAAAATCATTTGGTGGGTTTTGTAAATCAAACTTAGTTGATAATAAGATTGTTATCAAAGTTTAAAACTAGTTTATGATATTACAAGAGAATTTTGACTTGGTTTAGAATCAAGTCATTGTTTTCCTTAAATAAGCTAACAGATAGAGGAAGAAAAGTTAGCTCTTTTTAACTAATTAACAGTGAATTTTTTTTTTTTTAAAAACAAAACAACATCCCCTTAAAACTCAACAAAATTGTGTTACACGACTAAAAAACCAAAAATCCTTTTCGTAAACTTGATTTTTTAACCAAGATCTATCTACTGTAATAAAAGCAAAGCAATAGCTTAAGCAATTAAAACTTTTTCTGGAGATAAACAAGTTGTTGATGTTGAGTCTGTCAATAACATGACATTTCTCTCTTTCTTCTAATTTCTTTCTTCTACTTCTGCTATCTCTTTCTCCTGTATCACTTCTTTTGAACTCCATTAAATTTCTTCAAATATGTAGGATAAATCCTTTTAACACAAGAGATTTAACGTGGTTCGGCTATGAATAACCTACATCCACGGGTAATGAAAGTTGGAGTTTTTATTAATCTATGGGTTACAGTTGAAAGTGAGCAGAAGAAAAGAGAGAATCCGGCCAAAAGTCCAAAAGTCCCTTCTTCTTCATTCTAAAATTGTATTTAAAGAGATAATAATTACTATAATGCCCTTCGCCACATGTCATCAAAGTTTTCCATGTGTTGATGGAGATTCGTCTAAGCTCGCCATGTGTCGAAGAGGATTCACCATATTTCGCCATGTGTCAACGGGATCCGCCACGTGTTCTTATTGTCCTTATCTTCAAAATGACCTCTATCCAAAAGTTGGTGCGGGATTGACTTGGTCCACCGGAATTGACTTGGTGCATCGGGATTGACTTGGTCTATCGGGATTGACCGGAACGGGACAACAAGTGGAACGGGACAGGGCTGTATCGGGACAGGATAGATCGGGCAAAGCTGGAACGGGAATTGCTAATGTCACTTCGGGAAATGATGACGTCACTTCGGGACAAGATGTATCAGGACAGGACAGATCGGGCCAAACTGGAACGGGAATTGCTGACGTCACTTAGGGAAATGATGACGTCACTTCGGTCCAAGTTGGGCTTTGGACTTGAGTGAAGTGCTCCTGCTTACTCCTGTTAGGATAGTTAGGCTGTTGGGCTTGATTAACTGCTGCTGACCAAGAATTCTTGAGTGGAAAACATCATTTTGGTACTAACAATGTTTGTTTATTCCACTAAATAATGACAAATCACTATCTAGCACTATCTAGTGATGAACCTTATGAATATTTTTTTCCACTATCGCTTTCTAAATAATGGGGAATCACTATCTAAATAGTTGAAATAAGATAACAGTTAGTTGATGCTATCTTTAAACTCTCCCTATCTTAGATGTTATATTTTCGTTTTATCCCTGTACAAACTTACCGTTTCCTGCTCTCTTTTTTTAACTAGCTTTTTAGTTGTTTTTTTGTACTTCTCTCGTCATCTTTATAGAGAAAAACTAAACAAAATCGAGACTACAGTAAAACCTCTATAAATTAATACTCGATAAATTAATAACCTCGATAAAATTAATAATTTGTCCAGTCCCAACTTGGGACCAGTATAAAATTGGACCTCAATCGATAAAATAATAAGATAATAACTTTTTTGAAATCCCAGTGTATATATATTGGTCCCAATGAAACTATAAATTAATAATTTTTAAAAGATTCCAAATTCTAAGATTGTCTAGTAAAAAATGAATCTATAGTCATTTTTTTTTTGTTGAACTTCAAATCTATATTGAGTTCATCTTTAAATCTCCTCATTCCACTTAAGAGTTGGGGCATTGTCTTCTCGTATTGCAACAAAAAGTTGTGAAGAGTTGTTGCCGCTTGCAATGCTTCTTTCCGAGTGACCGGTTCCAAAGCTATTGAATCATCCTCAACTTCGTCATCGACCGGATTTTGAATGGTATCCTCCATAATTTCTTCAATGCTTTGAACCTCGTAATATTCATTATTTTCACCAGGATAATCTAGCAAGTGATTCACATCCATTTTGTGCCGATAATGCATACCTGTAATCAAGTTCTCAAGCTCACGAATGTCTTCCCCAGAATTTATATCGTTTAAATCACTTGAGCCGGTTGGATTTGCCGAACGAATTTTACAGTGTCGAAAGCAATTTGCTATGGCCTCTTGTTGCACATTTCTCCAAGCTGAGACGGCCAAATTGATAGCATCTAAAACATTAATCTTTTCCGGAGAAGAAATGTCCAACTCATAACCTTCCAAAATCTTACGGTAAAACCTTTTACGGTAGTACATTTTAAAGGCTCTAATTATCCCAGCATCACATGGTTGAATTTTTGAAGTCATGTTTGGCGGTAGAAAAAACAACTCAATGTTTTGCAACCCTTGGATATTATTTGAATGTGCTGGACAATTATCCACTACCAAGAGAATTTTTCGACCGTGCATTTTTTCATCCAGCCAACGAACATATTCTTGGAAAAGCAACCCAGTCATCCATGCTCTTTTGTTGGCACGGTATTCACAATCTAGGTTATTCATGTTGATAGTCTTAAAATAACGTGGCTTTGCATACTTACCAATGATCCATAGAGAAATTTTTTTCGAGCCATCCTCATTGCAACAAAACAACTTGAAGGTAGGAAACAGGACAAGGAAAGACTTACAATTGTTATTTGTTGCAAGTGAATGGTCAGCTTGTAACCTGTAAAACAAACCAGTTTCATCCATATTAAAAACATCTTTCATAGGAAATTGATCAATTTTTTCCCTTATAGACTCCAATTTCTTCTCCATGTCATGTGTGTCGACTGAGCCACTTTCTCCGAAACGGCGATATGATTTGATACCATGCCTTAACTTAAATTTCTCAAGCCATCCTTGTGAAAGTTTATGCTCTGAAGAATCCTGTGGATACAAAAGCTTCAGCGCCTCAACCGCCTTCTCTATGATTAGCTCTCATGTTATATTCACACGCTCTTGATGTTGGAGAAACCATTCATAAACAACTTTCTCCATGTCCGGGTACATGGCTGGTTTGTGACGCTTGGAAGATCCACCTTTGTCAAAGTCAGCTGATAGGAACTCTGATGATCGCTTGAAAGTGTTTGATATTGTTCCTTGACTAACTTTCAAATTGAAAGTTTTGTCAACCCACTGCACCAAATCTTGTTGAGTGCATCCTTGGTGATCTCTCTTATACTCGTATAACAATTTTCGTTGTTGATCGGTCATTGTTGATTTTTGAACACCTTTTAGTTTAGGAGCCATAGTTGATGTGATTTAAAAAAATTTCAATGGACATTTTATAGTGATCAATTTCTAACCATGTTTAATGTACTGCGCTGGTACCATGGACCAACTTTTTGGTACCATGAACTAACTTTTTACTTATTCAAAAACAATGAACTTGATAAATTCAATTAATTTGTGAATGTACATTCATAAAATGTGCCTTGGAACTTGTTTTTGTAATTTATTTTTCATCTCTAACTAATATACATTGTAACTAGTACATTGGACTTGGAAATTTAAAGGTAATACGTAAAACCTTTTTAAATTAATAAATTATTAATTTATCGATATAATAATATCTCGCTAAATTAATAAAATATTCCGGTCCCAACATTATTAATTTATAGAGGTTTTACTGTATATTATATCTTTGTCTTTAGCTAGTTCACTTTTTAAAAAAGGAAAAATATATCTATTATCCAAAATTTCCTAAAATATGGTTCTAGTGGACTTGTAAAAATTAGGTATGGATGAAATGGAAAAAAATAAAATGTCCCTCACTTTTATATTTTTTTTTATCCTTTCTCTCTCCAATTTAAAAACAAATCACAAAAATATTCATAACTTTCAAAATATATATCCGATTTTAATAAAACTTATATTTTTTGAAAGAATTTTAAATTATCTTCAAAACAAGATCCATTGTTGATAGTAAATTCAAAAGTTTTTTTTCGAAAGAAAATAGCTAGGATGAAACTGGTTGCATCCTGAATTAAAATAAAATAGAAAAATTTATTCAAAAAATAGCTTGGATGAAACTGGATGCATCATGTTTTAAACTAAGTAAATAAAAATATTCGAATAATAGCTAGGATGAAACTGGTTGCATTCTAGTTTAAAAAAAAAATGAAAAAAAATATTCGAAAATAGCAATGATGAATCTGGTTGCATCCTAACTTGAATTTGTTTTCATCCATGTTTATACTAGTGTGAAACTAGTATCTTCATGCTCAAAACACTCTCCAAAAATTGGTACATGGCTCAAAAGTGCTTGAGAAGAAGAAAATAAGCTAAAAATAATAAAACAGGAAATCTGCAACGTTTTTCTAGTGTTACAGATTAACTGTTGCAATGAAGTTGAAGATAAACGTTGCAAAGCTGAAGATAAACATTGCTGATTGGTTGAAGAAAATGTTGCAGCTTAAGATAAACGTTGCAAAGCTGAAGATAAATGTTGCTGATTGGTTGAAGAAACCGTTACAGATGAAGATAAACGTTGCAAAACGCTGTTGATGGGTTGAAGAAACTGTTGCCTTTTCTCTGTTCTTCCCGTCTTCTTCAGCAGCAGCAGCAAAATTTTTTTCTGAATTGATTTTTTTCACTTTGTTTAGCTTCCTGAGCTCGACCCAACCTTTTTAACCTCTTTTGTGACTCAACCAAACCTTTTTATACACTACATGAGCAAGAATTTTTGAACCCGACATCCCATTTCGATTTCTGATCTAAATAAAATCACCCATCTTGATCTGCCAAATACAAACTTTTCAACATGAATTTCGGCACATTCCAGCAACTTATCTGAGGCCACATCTACATAAATGGATGTTATCTACTAGTAGTTGTTTTCTTTTGTCAGTTAAATGGATTGTGATTGAGACGGTAGTACCCGTGAAAAAGAAGTCGATAGCCATTGATAACCATATGTCATAGCCATTTTATTGATTAGGGGTTTATTGGTCAAAGTTTATAAAATCAGTTGTACTAGCTTTGGGTGTAATACCCATTTAAAATATTAAAAGAGTATCTTCTAAATACTTAGATAATAAAATAATATTTATCTTTGTTTGTCTTCTACACCCTTAAAATTTGTTTTAAAGGTTATAGGACCGATTAACTGTTTAAAAAAAATAAAAACCCAATCTATTATCTCTTCTAAAAACCCATAACACGCTCTCTTTGATCTCTCCCTAAAAACCGAGGCTATTCTTTCTAAAAAACCAAACTACTTTCTCTTTTTAGCCATCTTTTTCAAAAAAACCTAACTTGTTATTTTTATGAAATTTCAAAACCATTATTGATCGTATCAAGTATATTTTTACCCATAGAGGACAACCTTGTACCCAAGTATAATCTTTAAAGGGTAATAGAGAAAAATATATTTTAATAAAATATTATAAAAACGGTAAATTATTACTATCCGTGATAAAAAAAAACAAACAAGAGCATATGATCCACTAGTTCGTACCACTTTTTGGATGGTAAAGGAAGACCATCATGTAGTGGTCACTACTTGGATAATGCAAAAACAAACAAATATGGTGTTAGATTATAAGTTTTTTCGTTAAAACTAACTTCAATTTAACAACGCGCAACTTCACTTCCTCTCCACCTTCACCGACAAACTCAGTTGCTTGTATAGATGAACCATATGATCTATTCCACTTGAGCCTTAAAGTTTTCAAACTCGACAAACCTGTTTTTTCAAACAGTACTCAATTCAAAATTTCAACACAAACTAACCACAAAACAAAAGAATATAATCGTAAAATCGAGGATATTCCTATGCAAGAATTGTCAACAATAAGCTAGGATTTGATAACGAACGTAACTCTTTCAGAGTTTTTTGGTTGAAAAAATAGAGATTACGATAAAAGAAAATTCTAATTATCGTAGAGAGATACTTAAGACGAAATACCTTAAGAGATCGCAATTGGGTGAGTAAATGTAGTCGATATTAATTTTTACAATATGCAGTTGTCATTAATGAGGTCAAGAAAAGGTCATGATGGTAACCATGGATGCTTAAAGCTCTCGCTTCCCAGATTTCTCTTGAACTTCCTGGGTTGAAGAAGATGTCCATCTTTTCATTTTCCCTCTGCCAAGAGTCAAATAGCAATGATTCGAAGCACTTCTTTTTTCTCATCTCAACCTCATTTTAGTTTGAAACTTTAAAGTACTAATGGTGCATCTAACAACAACTTCTTCATCCAGTGAAATCCTATATCATCTTCATCAATCAAAACTATTCGTGCAAACACCTATATTCAACCTAATTAATAAAATCTCAATCAAACACTTGCTTATAAACGCATCTCATAGATCTCCAATTTATATCCCTTACATCCATCTCCTACATCTCATACACCCAATTTTCATTTTCAGTTCTTAACCAACAAAGGTGTTGGTTATTGAAGAAGAAAAGGTTTTATCATCAGTTGTTAATTGGTTCTGTTGATATTCAGGTTACAAATTCAAATGGAGATTATTATAAACGGTAGCAGCGACCAGTTTTGGTAATGGTGGCGGCGGCTGGTAATGATGTTTGTTTTCATTAGGATTTTCATCTCTTTGGGCTTTCCATAGTACATGGGCAGTTCCCATTCTGAGGTTGTGTCTCTTGGGCTTCAATGAGGTTGTGTCTTACCGTTTGCAAGAAATTCTTTTGATCCTCTTGGGTCATCTCTTAATCCTTACTCTTTCGAATCCAGTTGTAATCAATTCTTATTTCTTCAATAAATCTTTCTTTCACGATAAAAAAAATGACTGCACATTCCACGGTTAGCTTAATTTGGTATTGTTTATCCATATTATTCCGGTATAGAGCACAAGAATATTATGCTGTCTCCAGGACCTTTAGGTGTCCACTAAAAATCCACTAAAACAGTTTTTATTCCAGAGTCACACTTGAGTACTTGACATAGCAGAGACTTGAGAGAGAATTTTTCGGAGAAGTTTCTTTTTTCTTTCTCACACACTGTCCATAAATATCCACCCCCTACTACCGAAACCGTTTCTCTGCAAACCAAATGAAGTTGTTCAAGGAATTACCATCCAGAGTCGTCCTTGAACCAAAGTTGATAAAGTTCAATTTTGGGCATCAAAACCAAAAGGGCAACAAACTCGTATTTATAATGGATTTTTTCCTAAAACATATGATTTTCTTACTTGAATTGTGCAGTAATTAATGGGGCAGCAAATTGAAAGTTTACACTAAGTTAATATGTGCGGTGTGGTCCCATCTCATGCAAAATGAATACCACTAATTGCACACAGTCAATGCTAATAATTACATCCATACCTCACTAGTAAATTGTATCCATGGCCATAATCGTATCATTTTAATCATTAGATTCTTAATTTATTTTACTTAGGTATTTCCTTTTATCAATATCGGAGAAGAAATTTTCGTTTTCTTCATCCCTGCCGGTCAACGTATGTTGACTTGGTCAACTAAGAATGTTTCGGGGCAACACTTTTAAAGTTTAGTTCGGGCATCACTATTCTCAGGGCCAGCCCTGTTACCATCCATGGATCTAATGCGTTCAGAGGAAATGATATTCTTTGAGCTCATAATCTCTGTTGAATCTGCGCATAGAGCTGTTTCTTACCTTGGTGAACTTGGTCTTGTTCAGTTCAAAGATGTAACTAGATTCTTCCAAAATCTACTCTAAATTCCAAGATTACTTGATTCTATTGTGTGCAAGACCCTGACTATTACTTCGTGGATGGATTCTTCACATTTGTATCAACATTCATGAACTTAAATTGTTTTTCTCTTAATTTTGAGGTTCGTGTCATAGTGATGTGTAAGTAGTTAATTAGGGTTTATCTTCAAAATGTGGCAAGATTTAGGCAACATGAATGTATAACATGTGTTTATAACTTATTTTGTTGCATACTTTAGCACTTGATTTTAGTGATTTACACATTTCTCCAGTTTTAATTCGCTGTTGTTGTTGCTGGTGGTAGTGGTGTTTTATTTGGACAGTTAAATGATGATAAAAGCCCTTTCAAAAGAACATTTGTTAATCAGGTAATAATGAAATTTCATTTGTAGCCGCATGTTTTATGTTGATACACATTATAGCCATGTTCTGAGAAAGCTTGGAAAATGTTCAGTCAAGTAAATTAATATATGAACTTACTAACAACTAACTAGTTATAAGACTTCTTTGACGCACTATGTGCTATATCACTGCTGCGCTAATGAACATTGATAGGTTACACACATTCCTTCTTCTCAGAAGGTCTAAACGCCACCTTTAATGATATTGGAATCATGTATGATTGGTAGGTCAAGCTATATGGGGAGACACGGAAGCTTCGTTTTTTCAAAGATCAAATGAACAAAGCTGGTGTACTATCTTCTAATGACACTGTCATGCAACCAGATATTGAACTGAAGCAATTGGAGGTGTGCATTATTATCATTTGCCCTTCTTCTTATGATTTTGACTTCCTCCTCTTCTTCTTTGGTTGGTTTACTTTCTGTTTGGACGTAGAAGAACAAACAGCTGTTGCACTCAGGGAAGAGAAAGATAAATGAGCTGTTCTCTTAACAACAGTTGAAAACCTTACTTAGGGTTTACTGATTATCTTTATCAGATTCTACTTACTAAGCGTGAAAGAGAACTTATTGAAATGAATGCAAATAGTGAACAATTGCGACGATCTTACAGTGAGCTCCTGGAATTCAAGATTGTATTGCAGAAGGTATTTATATATCTTTCTACTACTTGTTCCGCTTGAGATTACCGATGATATGTTACTGCGTAGCAAGTTTTCAACGCATAGCTGTCTGTGTTTGAACTTACCAGGTGTTGGATTGCTTAAATTTCTTCCAGAGGTTGTAATAGCTACTTTTAACACATTTATCACTCAAAACATGTGTTTTACAATTTGAGTAGTTATTTCAAGATGACCTTTCTGTGCTCTAATATTTTATCCAGGCAGGTGGCTTCCTTGTTTCAGCTCAAACACTCTCAAGAGAGAGAGTTAGACGTGATACTAAAGGATGACTATTTAGATACAGTATCCTTGCTAGAACAGGTATGCTTGCGCTTGAATAACAATTCTTATAATACCTATCAGCTTTTCATCGCTAAATATTTCCAAATCATAGGAATTGCGGCATGAACCATCAAGCCAGTTTGGCTTGAGATATATCAGCGGGATCATTTGTAAATCCAAGGCTTTAAGTTTCGAGAAGATGCTATTTCGTGCAACAAGGGGAAATATGCTTTTTAAACAGGCACCTGTGGAGGAACTTCTCATGGATCCTGTATCAACTGAAATGGTCTGCATCTGTATGTTTGTCTTTTTCCCTGTATATCCTGTTTATTATATGCAAAATCTGAAGGTCATTCATTGAAATTACAAATACTGTGGATGGAGCAAACCTGTAGAAGTTTTATTTTTCACTCTTGTTATTTACAATCCACTATTCTTATTAACCAATCCATATGCTTAAATTAATCCAATTTTTTTTAATGTTTTTATTAATACAATTCTATGGAGTGGATTTAGTTTTTATAACTTTTAGAAACACATCTAATCTAACTTATTTATCTTCTCCAACACAGCAACACTGTATTCAATCCCTTCGAACAGGACCAATAGGTGCTTTAAACTCTTATGATAAAGTGGATAAAACATTAGTGTGTGCATTTGTTGAAATGAAAAATAGGTTAGATTGGATTTATAAATTTTATTTTAATTTGGTTTCTAAAAAATAGTAGAATTTTATTTAATTTCTTATTAGATTCTATTAATAATAATGGTGGATTGGAAATAACAGGAGTCTTATTTTTTCTTTACGTGTACTTTACCTTGTTAGCTAGCTACCTTTGGAAGTTGAAACTCACAATTGTTTTAAAATGTACCAACTCCTCATGTTTCTTGTCTTCAGGTTGAGAAAGCTGTGTTTGTGGTCTTCTTCTCTGGGGAGAAGGTAAAAACTAGTGTCGTGAAAATTTGTGAAGCATTTGGTGCAAATTGCTACCCTGTTCCTGAGGACATTACCAAACAGAGGCAACTAACTCTAGAGGTAAACCCTCCTCAATTGTTTTGGTGCATTTATGCCCCAAAGGATCTGCTTGTTTCTCGCATTAAGTTGTTTATTAGTTTACCTGCTCTAGGAAGTAGTTTGCCTATCAAGTATTATATGTCAGTTTGGGTAATGTTTACACATTGTCTTATTATTTGAATTTATTGCACCTACAGTTGTTCAATAAAAATCACTTGGTTACATGAACCAAATTTGTATATAGGTTCTATCACGTCTTTCTGATCTAGAAGCCACCCTGGATGCTGGGAAAAGGCAGCAGGATAATGCTCTCATGGAAATTGAGCTACCCTTGCAGAAGTGGATGTATTTGGTGAGTTTACAGATCTGTGTATAACTCATTTCGTAAATATCGCGGTATATGTTATTTGTAGATACTGGGGATGGTAATGGATTAGGTTTTCTATAGCTTGATGCTGAATGTGTATATTTACTTTTCTATACCATCTAATTTCTAGGTAAGAAAGGAGTAAGTGGTGTATGATACTTTGAATATGCTTAATTTTGATGTTACCAAAATATTTCTTCTTGGAGAGGGCTGGTGCCCAATATTTGCAAAACCCAGGTAACATTCGGCTTTCTGGTTTATTATCTGAAGGTCCTCAGTTAAGGATTAGCTTACCAACATGATACTAAGTATCTTTTGATGGCAACAGATTCAAAACGTACTGGAACGGACAACAAATGACATCAACTCACAGATGAGGATAATTTTTCATGTGAAGGACACTAAGGAGTCACCACCAACACATTTTAGAACAAACAACTTATGCTGCTGGAACAGTTTGGCTCACTCAGAGTTGTCAACTGGCTTCTACCAGAAATTACTTTTCTTTCTTGGGGATGAGTTTTACTGACTTTTATCATATGCTCATTGCTTTGCTTCTCCCTGGATTCCCCCACCCCTTTCATTTTAGTGACGTTATTATCATGCCGCTGACAGGTCTGAAAATATTGGCATCCGCATTGCTGGATTTGTAGCTTTCGCTTTTGCCACTGCCTCCTTATTGCTAGTGATGGAAGCTTTAAGTGCCTTTCTCCACGCCCTGCGTCTCCACTGGGTTGAATTCATGAATAAATTCTACCACGGAGAGGGTTACAAGTTTCAACCATTTTCCTTTGCCTCCTTAGACGAAAACGAAGATTGAACTACTTGCAATATTTAGCCCTCTAAGATAACCGGCAGTAGACAGTGTCAGATTGAGGTTATGGTGGCCGGTGGTGGAGTCGGTTTTTTTGGGGCTTGATTCATCTCTTGTTGAAAAACTATGTAAATATTATGACAGCTTAGAAAGTAGGTATTCCCTTTCCTAATCATTTGGGAATTGTTCGGTACATACTACACATGCCCAAAAGGCGTAAATCATACATGCCATAGTCAGAGACAGAGATCCCGAAGATTTAGTAGAACGCCATCAACACTGTGAGAGAATAAATTCTAAGTTATGCGTGTCCAAAGACTATTGGAAAAGCAACGAATTACGATGGGACGAAAAACACCAAAGCAAAAATTCTCTGAGAAGACCTGAAAAGCCGATAAGATTTGAATCTGACATCATTAATGTATGATCGACACGTGGGTTGCGGGAAAGTAAGGTACACTGCTCAAGACAGATAACCTTGCTGCATGACTGACACCAAGTTGCGGGAAAGCATGATTCATTAAAGAGTAATGATGAGCGCTGATGCATGAGAAACACGTATCGACTTTACAAGCTGCGGAACAAAAGAGCCAAAGCATGACGATTCACTTTTAAGAGCTACGTGTCAGACATGCTATGATTCAAATAAAGCCGCAACATTCATCCAAATCCAAAAACAATAATTAAAATATAAGACCGCAGAAGAGTTGCGGGATAACCAGTGAGAAACTATAAGAAATAAGTAATAAGAAAACTCAGACTTGCGAGAAGCATGATCGAGTTTTGCGGAAACTACAAGTAAGTTTTACAGGATTGTATTTCGCATCAAAGATGGATAAGAATCAATTGGTGGAAAGGTAGATTGGAGGGACCCATCAAATTGGCTATAAATACCAAGCTCATTAATAGGAAAAGGGGTTGGAAAATCTGGGGAGAAAAATTGAAGAGAAGGCATAGAAGTGATAGCAAAGAGTTTAGGTATGAGGCTTGTGTAAATTTTTAGTTCAATCAATCCATGATTAATATGGTTGATTTTATAGAACAACATTCTTCTGTATAAAATGATGTTGATTAATAAGAATGGAATAAATCTTTTTACCCGTGGATGTAGACAGTTAGACTGTTGAACCACGTTAAATGTTTGAGTTAATTTACTTCTAAGTTTTGATTGATTATCATTTTCTAAATGTTCATGTGATTCGATTTTATGATAAGGTATCATACTTTACCATGTTCTAAATTCATTTGGTTGTGATCCAAAGATGCCAGATTTTTGGTCATCACAATTCGGCGCTAGAAACAGGAGGTAGTAAAGAATTTATTCTACCTGTCAAAATTTTACTTTTAAAAATCTTGAATCATGTTCTGTTGAAAAATTCCTTTCACCAGGCTATTATGTTATGTTCATTTAGTTCTTGGTTTTTACTTTTAACTAAATTTTTGATTTTTTTTCAAAGAGATAATGAAATAAATTTTCAATTGAATTTTCGAACTTGATATTAACTCGATAGCACATGAACTTATAAAATTTGTAAAAAATTAGAGAATTGTTCCGTTTGTGTGTGACATTTTAAAAACTAAGTTTAATATTTTCTTTCAGTCAGATTGCATTATATATTTATTGAGAATGATAAGACCTTTTGAAACACATAACTTATTATCTGAGCTCTTTTAGAATACTGGTAAAGAAATCCCTACAACAACATAAGGCTGAGCTTAGAAGAAATCATAACATCTCAAAAAGATTCACCCAAATGGAAACAGTGTCACATAGAAACATGCAGGATCAAGATGTTAATTCAGGAAATCAGGGGAGTAATCCAATATGAGATCCTCAACAAAGGGAAATGGAGGAAGAATCACGAGGGCAACAACCCATCAATGATCAAGTGAACAATTCTGAAGACCACACAAATAGTCGTTCATTTGAAGAAAATTCTCAAAATAGTATCGATCACATTCAACAATTAATGGAAGAAATGGACGAGATGCGCAAAGTACAACAGACTTGTGCGGAACAAATTACACTATTGACCAGAGAAAACCAAGTACTAAAAGAAAAAGCCCAGCACGGTGTGGAACCATCTACAACTAGAACACGGGGGAAAGAAGCAAGCTCCAGCAGACCCGCAGGAGGAAAAGTGAAAGCCAATACATGTAGACGAATGGTGCCTGGCGTACACACCAATGCCCATGAATGTAGTATTCCTATTTTTGAATGCTAGATGGGACAAAAGACCCAACAACCCACCTAAAGTATTATAATCACATCATGACACGTTGGGAGCAAGATGATGTTGTTATGTGCCGGTTTTTTCTCTCGTGTTTGAAAGGAATAGATTTGGCGTGGTATGATAATCTACCAGAAGGGTCGGTGTGTTCTTACACACAGTTGACCCGCAAGTTCTTAGAAGCATACATGTACAACAAGCCCGCAGATGCTGGGATGGACAAGCTATACTCTCTTGCCTCATGGACAGAGGAAACCATCCGAGATTATACATATCGATGGCAGACGATCTGTCAAGTAATCGGGGATGTAACCCCAGAAGTCGTTATCAATTGCTATAAATGGGGAATTGCCAATCGAGAAAGCCAACTCTTTGTTGATATCCATGATAAAAATCCAAAAAGCAAAGGGGATCTCAGAGATATCATTGAAAAGTGTGCAAGATTACAGGACATCCAGAGGCAACATCCGAGATTAATATCTCAACATCAGGGAAATGCTAAAAGAGCCAATTTTGTAGAACTGACATCCAGTTCCGGGAAGAGGTTTGCAGGAAAAACTCCAAACATTGAATCAAAGCGAGGAAAGAAGAAAATTTATCCAACAATTTGAGGAGAGAATCTTCACTAAACTCAACACTCCTTATTCAGAAATTTTATATGCAATAAAAAACAGACGAGATTTTCAGTGTCCATGGACAAAAGAACAACAACCCGCACACACACAGAACTCCAAGGAGTACTGTGAGTACCATTGCTATCGGGGTCATTCCATAGACCGATGCAGGAATCTAATCTTGCAAGTACAAAGGTTGATTGATGCGGGGGAGTTAAAATAATTTATTCAATTACCTGATCCCCCACCAAGGCATAGAAGGGGAAAGCTGTTATTATTCCGCAGAATAATCAAACTATTAATATGATCTCCTACTTTGAATCGGATCAGTCATCCGTCAGTGCGGCTATTGATAAAAAAATTGCATAAAAGGGTTCGCAGTCACGAAGTTTTCAAGGTTGCTGGAAGAGTTACTGAAGCATGGGAAGAATGGATGGCATCCCCACTAATTTTTTCTGCGAACGAAGTTGACCAGGAGATTGAAATGCCTAACGATCCGCTAGTGCTTACACTGCCAGTATCTGGTTGGAATATAAGGAAAATTCTTATGGATGGGGGCAGCTCTATCAATGTATTGTTTTATGATACCTTCCAGAAGATGGGGTTAAAATATGATCAGCTAACACCTTCTTGTTACACAATTTATTGGTTTAACAGATTAGCTTCAAAACCGAAAGAGGAAATCTTACTTGATGTTGCGGATGGACCGATAAGTATTCTGACTAAGTTCAGCATAGTGGAGGCTCCATCTGCGTACAATGCCATCATTGGTAGACACTGGGTCCATCAATGGAAAAGGGTACTTCAACGTATCACCAGTACATGCGATTTCCAACACCGCAAGGGGAGATGGAGATAAAAGGAGATCAAAATGAAGCAAAATCTTGTATTCTAGCAGAAGTCCGCATGAATGAAGAGCGACAACAACAACAACAAAATGAAGAAAAAAATCACAAAATGAAGGCTAAAGAAGAATCCCTAAACCAATATATGATTAAGACTGCGAGAAATAAAGCAATAAATGAAACAAATGAAGGTATTACAATTAAGGAAAGCAGTCCAAATATTGATAAAGGTAGTCTTCCAGCATAGCAACCAAAGGGGGCTCCGACACTTTTAGGAGCTCCCAAACCCACCTTTACATCAATTGTAGAAACCAAAAATGTCAACTTAGGAACAGAAGAACTTCCCAGGATGATAAAGATTGGAACGCTGATGGAAACGAAAAGGGAGCATAATCTGGTTATTCTACTTAGAGATTTTGTGGACATTTTTGCATGGAAGATGGAGGAAATGTCGGGCATCGACCCAAATATTATACGGCATGAGTTACATATACATTCGGAAGCCACACCTTTTCGGCAACGCATAGGTAAAGTAGCGCCTGAAAATCATTTTCCAGTTGAAAAGGAATTAAAAAAACTCATAGATGCGGGATTCATTCGAGAGGTGCGGTACACAACTTGGATTTAAAACATGGTGATTGTACTAAAAAAGAATGACTGAGTAAGAATTTTCATAGACTTCACCAACTTAAACAAAGCATGCCCAAAAGACAGTTATCCGCTTCCCATCATTGATCAGTTGGTGGACGCTGTTGAAGGACATGAGGCCTTGTCGTTTATGGACGGACAATCGGGATATAATCAGATTGCTCTGGCTGAAGAAGATCAAGAGCACACTGCATTCTTTACTCCACATGGTTTGTACTGTTACACCAGGATGCCATTTGGGTTAAGAAATGCAGGAGCAACATATCAACGGTTAGTAGACGCAATTTTTAAGCCATGGATAGGCCGCACCCTGGAAGTTTATGTGGATGACATATTAATAAAAATTAAACTTTCAACAAATCATCTACAAAACTTGAGAGAAATATTTGAAGCTTTGCGGAAATACAGAATGAAGGTCAATCCATACAAATGTATTTTTGGGGTTACGTCAGGAAAGTTTATGGGGTATTTGGTCACCAAAAAAGGAATTGAAGTTGATCCCGTAAAAGTTCAGGCAATAGTGGACATGCCGTCTCTAAGGAATATTAAAGAAGTACAGAAATTAAATGGTTGTTTGGCCGCACTCAGCAGATTTATCGCAAAATCATCGGATAGATGCAAACTTTTTTTTTGATATTTTAAAAAAGAAAAATAAATTTGTATGGAATGAGAGTTGTGAGCAAGCTTTCCAAAATATCAAGGTTTATCTTGCTACATTACCTGCACTACAAAAGCCAAAGCCTGAAGAAGTTCTGACCTTATACATTGCGGCGACCGAAGATGCAGTAAGTGCGGTATTAGTCCGGACGAATGAGAAGATTGAAAAGGCAGTGTATTACATCAGTAAAACTCTGAACCTCGCATAAATAAATTATACTAAAATTGAACAATTAATTTTGGCACTGGTTTTTGCTTCTCAGAAGTTGCGCACATATTTCTTAACACATTATGTGCGTATACCAAGTAAAGCTCCACTGGAATCTGTATTGAAGAATATAGGTAAAGTTGGAAGGATATCAAAATGGAACACACAACTCGATAAATTCCACATATTATTTGAATTACAGACTGCGTAGAAGTCGCAAATCCTGGCTGATTTCCTTACGGATTTTCCGTTAGATGATGATTTTGAAATCCAAGGTTTACCCAGAATAAAAGATGATGATTCACAAGAAATTTTAAGTTCTGCAAATTCCCGCAGATGGGAAGTATTTGTTGATGGTGCGCGTAATAAAGAATGCGCGGAATCGGGATTGTAATTACAACTCCTACAGGAGACCGAATGGTACATGCATTTCGTCTTGAGTTTGGCGAACATACAAATAATATTATGGAATATGAAGCTGTGGTTCATGCTCTTCGACTCATCATTGAATTGGGGATAAGCGATG